>JAOUZG010009418.1:3735346-3769630 GCA_026289955.1 Argiope argentata
CTTAGCCATTTAGAATTTGTGATGTGTTCCTGGAAATGTAACGTAGAACGGTCTTCCTTTTGTGTTTGTGTTGATCATTCGTGTGCATCAATAAATGTTTTCTGTGTTTCATAAAATGTCTGTTTCTTGAGAGCTAGAAATAGAATCAATATAGAACCTAGATAATTTTGTTCCACATAATAGAATAAGAATGGCGCGATTGCATTTAGATTTATTTGATGAAAGCACAGATGCCATGTACATCAACCGGACGCATCCGCAATGACGACAATACAATAATATTTATTTAGCAGTCTCCCCAGACGACTGACTAGTTCGACGGAAATATTGATCATGTTTAATTTCAAATAACTTCATATCTGAGATCCGTCTAACTATTTAACCTTAACGATTTATTATTTTATTTGTGTTAGTTAAATTCTATTCCTTTTGTATCTGAATTTTTTCCAAAGCAGAGAAATAAGTACCGATCAAGCTAAATATAAAGAATGACCAAAATTGAAGTTTAGCTATTTAAATGTTATATAAAATTGTACTGCATTACATGCTGTAACACTATATAAATATATTATTTAACATATTAGAAATATATTAATAGGAATATATTAAAAAATATTAATAATTATAATATTATAGGAATAATAATAAAAAATATTAATATTGAAGTTCTATAACCAAGGCGTCAAAGATGATATTGCGGATTATTTTTGAGACGAATAATAATCTCACTCATTAACTGAATAATTTACATTGTATTTTTATCATGTCAGAACATGATGCTGTTTTTGGGATGCAGTTTTTTTGGCGTCAACAAAAATCCGTAGGCGAAAAATAAAAATTTTATTATTTGCACATGCGTCTCAAAAAATCAGATTTTAATAAAGCGTTACCATTGCATTTACAAAAGCTCTGATTAAAAAAAATAAGTTAATGACTTCTGCAAATAAAACCGAGAAAAATGTCAATTTGAGCACGTGATTATACGAAATGAAATAAATGCAAAATGTGATATTTTTTTAAACAATAAAGACGAGACAAAGTTTTTTTTGGATCATTTGCGATACTAACGTGACAATTTCATTGAAGCAATTGAAATGAATAAAAATATAATTTAACTCGCACGAGCATTTGTGCATTTGGCCGTTCAAAAAATGATGTTCTGGCATGATACATTGAAATATGCATAGCAGATTTCATTTTAATCTTTTTATTTCCTTTTTCCGCTAAAATATGAAATCTAATGTATTATGTGATATTAAATATATGATAAAAACCATGCTACAACTCTTGGTTTACGAAACAAATTCAGAGTACTTTTTCATTTCAAATTTATTCAAGAGGATTGTTTAATTTACTTTTAAAAATAAAACTTACGCAAAAAATATTCTTATCTTAATATTAATTAATGGAACACTTTTTAAACTTTGATGGGGCCAAAAAACACATACACTAGGGAATTGTTTTTCGGAAATCTTCTCGTATATTCACAAACAAATTTATGTTTTGATAATTTGGGGAGCAATAATTGTGAGGAATCTTATTAAAGCACAAGTCGGGGCGATTAATCGCTTGGATGTGGTGAATACACACAAAAACCAGTGCATTTTAAACTTCTTTGATTTGATCGGTTGAAACCAATATTGACACTCAATAGGTATGAAAAAGTGTTACAGCGTAATAAAGAGGCATGAAGACTTTTATTAAGAAATAATTGATAGAATGCGATTAATACAAAATCTCTAGGATGTGGTTACTTCAAAACCACTAAACGTTTTGAACCCCTAAAGTCTGTACTTTGTCATTGTGTAAAATCCCGAAGACTACGAATTTGAATAGAGGTACTGACTTATACAATATTTTTCGCCGACAATCATGTCCGATAGTTCGAGTCACTCGTATCTCAAGAATAACAGGCTCGCTTATTGACTGTTGTTTTCCATGAGGAATAAGAGGATTTACCATGTATCATTTAAAACGTATAGATCAGGTTCAAAGTGCAAAGAAGGAATTTTCTCAATGTTTTCATAAAACATTTCGGTACTTACGTATTACACATCGATCTTTATCACCAAATTTGAAGTCGTCGCTAACGATTTGCTAAACCAACATAATTTAAAAAATGAATCCTTAACTGGCGTGCGACATTTTATTTTCGTTAGTTTGGGTTTTGGTTTCGTTGGCGTCGACGGTTTATCGCCAAATTTGAATCCGTCGTCAATGAGTTACTAAACCACTGGCATCGAAGATCTAATACGTAAGTACCGATATTTCTAATTTCCAGTATTCCATAATGTAGGAAATGTGACAATGCGATGGTTTTCATCACTTTATTAAACAATCAAATTAAGTGTTAGAAAAGAATCAGACACTCACCAGGTTGCTCTAAAAAGCATCATGACAATTTCCGGTATTTCTAACAGTTGCGATAAGAAAGGTGGATGGTAGCAGGCAACTATTTCATCCATGGACATTGTACTGAAACGTACGCATCCCATCACCTTCACGGCGTGTTCTTGGCGTTCAGAATAGCAATAATCGAACCAATTCAAGGCAGCTAGAAACACCAGCACTTCACTAAAATGAGAAAAAAAACATAATATATATGGGTTTTATTAAAAAAAAGTTCTTTTTCGATAATCTTTATGAAATATAGGGTACTTACGTATTAGACCGTCGATGCTCCAGTAGTCACCAACTACCTTGGCAGTACTTACTTGATAGACCGTCGATGTGCCAACGGTCACCAACCACCTCGAGCCAATTTACTTGATGGTCAGAATTCTTTGATAATTTACACCGTCAATGTTTGCTTGTATTCATGTTTAAAATCATCTCATGTCCACTCAAACACATATTTTTCGATGGCATAGTTCCATAATTTTGGAAATACGTCACTGCATTTTTTTCGTTGGCAGGCAAATTACAAATTTGAATCAATTTAACGAGTTAAAAAATCAGAACAGAAAAGGCGCTCAATGATCTGCTGCGAAACCAACAAAAGGGCTGAAAACGTTTAAGATTTACATAATTTTTGAAATAATGGCGGGTGTTTGCTATTATTGGTGGTTTAGCAACTCATTGGCGAGGCCTCCGAATTTGGCGATAAAAATCGACGCTTTAATATGTAAGTACTGAATATAGCGCCAATACATATCCAAATAATATTATATATATATATATATATATATATATATATATATATACTGAATCGTAATAATATGATTACAAATTAATATTTAAAGTAACGTGTTGTTTGAAGCAGAAAGCAACTAAATGAGTTACATATAACTCAAAAATAGGCTGAAAGGTGTTGAGATTGTGAAAATGGGTGTACTTGGCGACTTTCTGATTACGGCAATATCGTCAGAGTAATGGATATACTTAACGATTTCCAGATTTACCTGAGATATTCAATCACCATTATAAAAATGATTCCAAACTTTTACCAAGATGGTTGCTATTTTCGGATTACACCAAAAACGTTAGATTTAATTATGAAATGAGGCAACATTTCGCCACGATCTTGGCCAAACATTGGCAATGATTTTAAATTCTTGGCGATTTAATTCAAAGATCATTAAAACAAGTAATCCAAATTGGATTTATGGTACTTACGTATTAAGCCATCTATCATTTTCACCAAATCAAAAAACGGTAGTCAATAGATCGGTTACTCGAAAAAGTTTATTTGCCACGTATTCAAAGGCTTAAAGAATTTTGGCCTACAAAACGAAATTTGGCGTGGTTGGCGGATCGGCGATCTAATACGAATAGTACCCAAATATTACTGAATTTATTTAGGAATAGTAGCTTTTGTTGCCACAATTACCATTTCCATTGCATGTCTATCAATCAATCAAGAAACAGCTTGCAATGTAACTGACAAGTGCAGGTGAATTCCTATTGGAAGATGCATGAAGTGAACAACATTATCAAGAAAAACCCAGCGACTATCGATTGAATTTGTACGAGAAATCTACGGTCTTATAATGCATCCACAAATGATATACAGTTACGGTGATACATAATAATTATATTCAGAAAAGTTACAGAAATAGTGTCAAAACATGCAGTTTTTCAAATTCTCTTCCTAAAAGATTCTGTTTTTCTAAAGCAATACAGGAGTGTAAGAATTCTGGAAGGACCGATTAACACTTATCATTTTCAGTTGCTTCGTTTTCAATGATAAAATGTTTAAAACATGTAGCAGTCTCCAAACCATAATAGTGATTATACCGTTTTGTAATCATTCCTAAATAGATGTAGTTTATAATGGTCAGTATACATATCTCCACTCATATAATGAAACAGAAAATGTAATTCACCGGAAAAGACAGGCATTTGTCCAGCTGATTTTATCGCGCTAATCATGTTAGAGCTTTCATTAACATTGGTGCTGTATCATCTACTTCGGAGCTCAATAAGTAACGAGATTCTCTAAATGGTCATCTTGGATATGATACTAGAAAGCCATTGACTCTTCTGGGTCGTCATTTTCTGTACAGTACTGCATGGTTGGGTTAAAAACATAGCTAAATTAACCTTTCGCCTTTTTGATTTTTGGCTTGAAGTATTCCACTTTTTCCAAATTTCTCTTTCCTGATGTTGTCCCTGTTGCTTTAGACATAAAGGAAAGCAATAGGAAATTAACAATTTGTAAATATTTTCACGCTATATAACTTAGACTATGCCCCCTATCACCTTTAATTCGAAAAGCAAATGTCTATCTCTTAGAAAACTTTCATTGATCATTAATGACTACGATCGAACGCACTGGATATTCCCATGAATATTGTTTTAATCTTGCCATATTAACTACTTCTTATCAGGGGAGAATTTATGCATTTCGCTTCATGCTTCAACACGCCACTTATATTTCATTATTTTTTCAGGTTTAATTTTTCGCATTATCATTAAATATAACTAATAATGTGTTACGGCATTCAAGAGCAGAAAGATATTTTCAAAATTGGAATTGATATAAAACATAATTAAATTTATTATTATGTCTATAAACTAATGAACTAAGCAGCAATCAATGAATGACGGACAGTGGTTTGTTGTTTGGAACTGTAGATGTCGTCTTACATTTCAGCAGAATTACAGCGCCCTCTGCTTTGATGTTGAAAGAGCAGTTACGCATCATCTTGAATACACAAAGTATTTCTTATTTTCGATGTCATTAAATATTTCAGATCTCTATGAATTTCGGGAAATAAATAGGAACGGAACCAATTATGGAACGGGACCAAGTTTTAAAACTGTCTTAAATTTTATAATTTATCGAGTCTGTATTTTCTGTATTTGTATTTTTTATAAATTTATTTATTAGGTAAATAGACTAAAATTATTTGTTTTTACTTTCATATAGCACCCTTCAGTCTTGATAGGCAGCTGCCTATTCGAAAATCCACCGATAATGCTTGCCAAATGAAGGAAATGACTACGTTAATGTGACCCGGTTATGGATAATTAGTATTAGTTCTGAAGAGCAAATTAAAGAGATTATAATAGTCATCATTTTGAATGGATTTATATTCCAGCACAGAAAGTTTACTATTACTTAGAAATATAAACTATATTGTCAATTAAAACTAAGCCGGAATTTGCCTAGAAAATAGTTTTTATTTTTAAAATGCAGTGAAATAATACCAGTACAAGAAGAAGAAAAAAACTATACAATAATAACAAATAAAAAATGAATACCAACTTTTGAAAATACTGAGGAATTATGGGATGACAGAAGCATCCTCTGTCATGTAATCAGATTCTTTCTTTTATTGTTGATTATTTGTATATTTAATTCATACTAGTTATAATTAAGCGATTGAATATATATTATCAAATTAAATTACATAGACAACTGCATTATGTATATTGTACTTCGCTTCAGAGTTCGTGTAGATGGAGAGTTGAAAAATACTCTTTGGGAAATCACAGGACGTTTATTTGTAGAAATCTTAAGAAGATGCAGGAAATTACAGCAGTTACATGTCACAATTACGCAGTTTCCATTCAGCTAATATCACAGGAAACAGCTTCTAAGCACAGAGGTCTCTAATACCTTAGACAGATAAATTCTGTGCACTGGGCTAACACTCAAATTTTCGTTGCTGTCTAATAGGGCGTCAGTCGGGGGGTGGTATTTATTCCTGACTTGGCGTGGAAATTTAGAACTTTCGCCAAAGGCCTGGAAGGTTTTAGGCTATCTCACTTAGTAATAGTCCTAGAGCTTAGGTGATGAAATTTTCCAGAACTATGGGTTTTCCGTAAAATCTCGCCAAACACCAAGAATCCCATCAAAAGATCACCAAGTCGCCAAATCACTGGAAATGTCATTTTTACGTAAATCTAAAAACGCCAAAATCGTGCAATTTCCGTCCCAGAATCTGAGATATTTCAAGACGAATACAAATATTTACAAAGTCTGTTTACAATATTTTGTTTAACTTCAAGAAAATGAAAGTATTTGAAGAAAGCATAACAGGAATTATATTTTATATTGAAACACAATTAAATTGAACAGCCAGTTATTTCTTATTTTTTAATTACTCTTCTATAATCATAATTCTTCAAGGGTTAGATATGTGTAGTTTTCTTACTGTAAAATTTTATAGATCTATACTACCTAATTTAGATGCAAACTTACCTTCTAGCTCCTATGCTTTGTGTTGAGAGTAATTCCATAACGCAATTTAGATCCAATTGAAGAAATTCAGGATCGCAGATTGATTCTTCGAATCTGTGAGCCAGCAGTTTGAGGGCCCGCAACCAATTCCTTTGAGCATTCAACTTTTTAGCCGTCACATAAATGTAGAAATACGTCCGAATGTCATCAGGACGATCTAAAATCTAATCACAATAATCCATTAACTAACTCAACCATTCAGACACGGTTATTTATTCTGACTGAAGATAATTAATGGTTGTATTATGTTTTTATTTACTTCTTCTCGTGCACAGCCGCCACCCCCGCCACCTCTGAACGTAGCAGTACCGACAGGATTTGTTGTGGCCGACTGTGGACTGTAGCAATGACCATCCTTACATTTACCGAATCTGTCAAACTGATATTCTCTTCGAGATAATTGGCCCCAAAGTGATCAAATACTGACCACCTCCTCCTCTACAAACTTTCAAACAGTTGGTAAAGAACTGACAATTTTAGACATCATATCTTTCAGAGTCCTAAGATTACCTGGCACTATCAGTACTGAACTCAAGTCATTATTTTCGACTTGCAGATGTTTTCTATGTTCGGAAATTTTTGTGCATTCCTTTAAATAGTGGTAAATAGTAGCAATTCCTCCACAAAGGCATTCATTTTCCTGCATTCTTCCAAATCTTTGGAAATCTGCAGGGAAACTTCCATGTCCTGATATAATTTGGATTACCAGTGATGGTACCTTTTTATTTTTATTTCTGGATTAGGAATAAAATCGTAAGCTACTCTTCCTTTTTGGGGCATCTACCATTGTAGCTTAATTTCTTCTCTCAATTCCCATTTTAAGACACTATTTGATTTAGGGAAAATTATATCCACACTTTCTCTCCGACATCTTTGTATATTGATCTGCCTTTTCATTACCATAATTAATTTTCAACTTCATCAGTTTTCAGAATTTACTAATTACTGTTATGCATCGTTAGAAAGAAATAATTGAAAGCTGACCATCGTCTTATATTAAATTATAAGATATTTCAGAGGTAATTTTGTTCCAGAATTATAGACTTCCTAATTTTAGGAAGATTATTATCGATCTGAAGGATAAGATGTCTAAAATTGTCAGTTTTTTTGGCAACTGTTTGAAAGTTTGTAGAGGAGTAGGTGGTCAATGTTTCACCACTTTGGGGCCAATTATCTCGAAGAGAATATCAGTTTGACAGATTAGGCCAATGCAAGGAGGGACATTGCTACAGTCCACAGTCGGCCACAACAAATCCTGTCGGTACTGCTACGTTCAGTAGTGGAGGGGTGGTCGGTTGTACTGCAGAAGTTTATTATCGACGTTTTGCACGACGGCCATTTTTTCTACTTAGAGAAAAATATAGATCTTTATCATTTCTATCAATTCTATTTTTTATGTTTCAAAAATAAAATTTATAAAATACATATGTATTTTTGTAATAAATACTGTATTTTATTGATGAAAAATGCATGTATTTATTTTTTAAAAAAATATTATTTGACATAAATTTACAAAAGATTTGTAGGATTAAATCTCTTTGACTTAAAGATACTTGAATAAGCTCGGATGAATATTTAAAAACTTTTGTATTTTTGAATTGTTGCATAAAATAAATTCAAAGAAACATTAATGAAACAAAAGTATATCATTCAGAAGCTAAAACTATTTTGAAAATGTTAAAAAATAGGATAGTTTTTTGGATAAAAAGAAAAATGAAACAAAAGCTTTTTTTAATTCAGACGATTATCAAAGATTTATTCACAATTTTGCAGATAATTTAAAAAAATATATTTCCTAGTGTCTAAATCAGGGAATATATTCTTAGAAACAAGCTGCGATTCTTTTCATTCTTTAAATGCTGGGATTCATTTAGGAAACAATGTGAATGTTTCAATTTTATTGCATTAAGGAAACCGTAAAATCTTTTTGCGGGAAATGATTTCTTATTCTGCAGTTCCAGATTTAAAACCAGATTGAGAAATTAGCAAACCAAATTTTAACAAGAATATATATTTACTGGTTTGCGTTAGATGTTCTAACCAAAATTTAAAATCTGAAAAATTAGTATTTGAAAATGAAAACTAACATTAAAACGTATAATGCAATTATATAAAAGAATATAATTTTACAAAAAGGATAATAAAAACCAAATTCAAATTATTTCAAAAATTAAAAATATCAAATATGAAATATATTCTTTAAAAAACCTAACTTTTGAAAGTAATTACATATCTTAAGACTATCTTTAACGAAGAGAAGTCAAAGGGAAAAAGCTCATTAATTTTAATCACAAATCTATTTAGAAACTTTCTCGAGTAATTAATAATTCTCCAGTAATAACTATTCTTAATCAACGCACATTAAAACTGACAATTTTGAAGATACTTCTACACAAAAAACTTCAATTAATCATAACTACAATATTTGATATTTATTTTTCGATTGAAATTTCCATTTTCCAATTATTAAGTCTTAATTACTTCCACTTCATTCGCTCGATGCGAGAACTGTTTATTCAAAATAAAAACTCCAAACTAATAGCAAAAAAAGAGTTTTAAACAACCGAAGGCGAATCAGTCATTCACGAAACGTACTTAAAAATCAAAATACCTTCTTCATATCTTCAAATAAAGATTTTTTTGTTTTTCAACAAAAGTTGAATAAATCTGTATAAATGAGTGAAAGGAGTTGAGGAAAACTAATTAGAAATAGATTTTGAGATCAGTTTTTAATTAAAATAAGTTAATTAAAATTTTGATTTTGAATCATGACTTAGGTCATTACTAATCAAGATTTCTTTATTAAAACTTATACCATTCAAGTTTAATTAGTTAATCAGAATTAATTTATAAATTCAAAAAATAGTAATGACACAAATAAAACTTAAAATTCAGAGTAGATGCATCAGTTTTTTTCATATATGTTTTATTGTTAAATTTGTCGGTGGCCCTGGCATTGAGGCAGATCGTCTTCCCAGTGATTAGGGCATCCCGAATTCGGGTCCCAGTTTGGGCATGGTTGTTCTTCCTATGATCTATCTGTGAGATGTGTGAATGTGCCCCATTATTAAAATTGGCTGTGGAAGCGAATGTCATGAGTGAGTAGCATAAGTCGTACTCTTCGCCTTAGTTGGCACTACTACAAAACAAAATCGCTGACTACCTCAGCGAGATTTTCCATGGCAAGGGCCATAAGAAACAACAACAAATGTTAAATTTGAAAATATGTAAAAACTGTGCCGTAAAGTGTCAATGAAACTCAAATTATCTGATAAATTTGAGATCAATTTGATCTGAAATGTTTGAGGAGAGAGAGAGAGAGAGAGATTATCTCTTAGAAAATAAGAGGGAATCATCTCTTGGAAACTTTCTTGCATAATTTTCAATAAAAGTATTATTCCCCACCTCCACTCAAACGCAGAGTAGATACATGTATATATTGAACAGAATTCAGCACTTTGTACGAGGCTTTGAATTCCACGTGGTTCATTTGAAAGTTTTATTAGCAGAGTTCGGCATATGAGAGTTGTTTGCTTCATAATACAAGAAAGAAAACCGAAAAAAACTGTATGGTTGCCCCTTTTCTCAACCGACTGAAACCAAAATGTGTTGCAAAACTAAAATTTTGGTAACAAGATTCAGCACCAAATTTGTTGGCTTTTTGATCTATCGCTTTTATATGCAAGGGATAGCACAAAACAGCGGACAGACACTTATCAAAATTTGATAATTATCTACAATATTTAGCAGCTTAAAATTTGATCAAAAGCTCTTTTATCCAAGTCAGTATATTCAAGTTATAATGTTTACAAGTATACGAAAAGACAGATCGATAGAAGCGAACCATCTGACGGATTTTATTATCATGTCAAAACATACATGATGTTGTTTTCGGAAGGAGGGTTTTGGCGTCAACAAAAATCCGTAGGCAAAAAATAATTTTTTTTTATCTGCATGAGCTTTAAATAACGCATTAATATCGTATTTACAGAAGCTCTGATTAAAAAAAAGGTAATGACTACAGCAAATAAAACCTATTAAAATGTCATTTTGAGCACTGATAAGATGAAAAGAAATAAATTGGAAATGCGATATTTTTTTAAACAATAAAGGCGAGACAAAGTTCTTTGGATCTTTTGAAGTACTAAAGTGACTGATTCAATGAAAAAATTAAAATGAATTAAAATATAATTTAACTTGCACGAGCACGCAGTGCTTGGCCGTTCAAGAAATGATGTTCTGACATGATACATTGAAATATCCATTGCAGATTTCATTTTAATCTTTTTATTTAAAACTAAATACGGATTTATATTGCTACTATTTACATTAAACTACACTAATTATTTGTATGAAATCTTGTTAATTATTTGTATTTAATTTTATCTATTCAGTCTCTTATGTTTTGAAATTATGGCGCTTTCTTGTATTCGGATAATTAGACTTCATAAGAAAGTATTTCGTTCAAAATTTGACTGAAGTGTACAAATTTCATCTATATAGTTCAAAGCTATTTTGTGCTACATTTTTGAGAGTCATAATTTCATAAATGTATTTTTTTAGGTTCAAGGAGATTGGAAACGTGTGTATTCAGCAAAAACTCCAATTTATTTATTTTGACGATAGCAACACTTTGTATATTACGTATGAGAGGGGCAAAAAAATGGAATAAGATTATAAAGTTTTAACTTAATTATTATTGAAATAATGATGCATACATTTTGTATACTCACATATTTTATTAAATGATCCCTTATCAAATATATAAATAAAAGTCAGTTGTCTTATAGTTTTTCTTCGGAAAGATTTTTTTAAATTTCTAATTTTCTTCGCCAGACAATTATGTAACTGGAAAAATAAGCTAATTAGTTTTGTTTGATTCAGTTATATTAACACTTGTTTGGAATACTTACCCAAAAGGTAAATTAATATAAACGCTCAAACAAAAGAGAGTTATTTTGAGACGGGTCTCATTATTTTTGGCTGCAGTCAGACGACGGGAGTGGTATTTTAACTGACAGCTTCTCCTACAAACTTCAGCACCACATCAACAAGAGGATGTTTAGCTAAAATGGATATAAAATACCCCACAAACACTTATACGGAGGTCCTTTGATGTTTTAGAGTTTCGAATTTAGGCTGAGTTCGAATTTCGATCTTTAAATCAATTCCTTACCATCAGGATAAAAATAATTATATTGCAACAAAATTAAACTCAAAAGCTTTTATTATTCGATAAAGAATATCTATGTATAATTAATTCTATTTTACTTACACGAAATAGTGACACCTACCTGCAGACACTCCTGCATGACATCCTGCATTTCCAAGACAGAGGCTGCCCTGTAAATTTCGTAAAAATTGCTGCAAGTGACGTTCAGATCACCCGTGTACATATAATGGAGCAGTATTTCGAATTCTTCATTACTGATTCTTGGAATGCACACCTAAATGTATATATACGTAATATTATTATTTGTTGAAAACAGAAGTTGGTTTCGAAGGCATAGAAGATACTTTGAATTTTTAAGTTCGTTTTATTCCATCACGGGAAGCACGCATTATTTACAAGAGCACGGACAGGGGGGTCCACTCACAGCACGGCAGAAAAACAGAAGCGTAAAGAAGGAAGGGAAATCATTATTTCTGCATTCAATACTGTAAGATTTTGAAAGGGAAATTTTTTTTCACAGTGCTTATATACAATGAGATTTCGATGGGGATTTTCTCGACACGCGCTTAATCAGGCAAGGGAAACACAGGGATCGACCTTTTAAAGGAATCTGCTTGGCTGCACAATTTTCACCCTCTCATTAGGAGAGTGGGAATCTATCAACCTTTAGCCGATTCAGCAATTTTACAAAGCTTCTGTTGAATTAATTGATTAGAACAAATGGAATGGATCACGAAATAAAATAATACTTTTAGAATGAAGTTATTATGGGCTAAGTTACTTTGAAAGTTAGGAAATTAATTTGGATTTAACTTAAGAGTTTTAAAATATCATTACATATATATATTAATAAGAAAAAGTTTGTTTAAGATTATCCACATTTTTTTAGTTTCTTTCATAACATATTGAGATCTTTTCTGACAACCACGCAATTATTACTACATTTCAATGTTCACGGTTGCAATTTGAACCTTTGGAAAGAACTTACTGAGAACTACTTATTCAGCTATATTGTTATTATTTATCCCAATTAGGAGTGCATGTTTTCAAATAATTACATTTCGTATTTCATTTGACTGGTTACAGGGAAAGATCCTCCTGTAACTTCATAGAATTTTGGAAATTTAAACACAGGATAAATTTCCATAATTTAATTTTATATTCAAGACGATTTGTTAATCGATAAACACGAGTTCTTTTACATAACGTAACTTAAATATATTTTATTACCTCAGTTAAGAATGGAAATAAAAAAAACATGTGTTTTCATTTAGAAATATTTGATCTCTTAAGTAAGATTTAATTACATAACAAAGGAGTAATATTTGTATTGTTTAATAAACCGTAAATCTAACCGAAGTGTAAGTTTTAGATGTTTTGCTAAATAGAAAGATTATGATAATCTTCACAGAGTTGCTTCCCTTTTTTTCTCGATATTGACAACACCTTTCACCTTTTGCACTCGGAAAAGTAATTCGATTCATAATTATTCAATATGCAAGGGCTTTTTTATTGCTCCAAATTTGTGTGTGTGTTTAAACATGAATTTCTCCGTATTTTTACCATTCTGTAGGTAATTTGAATAATCAAAATTGAAAAATAAATGAATAAAACATCAAAATGATGCACTGTCTTGAATGGTGTCCAAGACGTACCATCGAGTGCAAAGGGTTAATCATTTTGAGTTATTTTGTGAATGGAATTACGTAGGTCAAGACATTACTTAAAATTCAAAGTAATATTTTTATTAATATACAAGACTGCCACTTTGTCTATTTATTTTAAGGATATTTTAATAAAAACCTGAATTTTTTATTCATTTACTGTTGCAATAAATTTGTTGTTTATTCAATTAAACCTTCTTTTCAACTGGTGGATTGATGGAAAAGTTTATTGTTTATTTTTGGATTTGTATACCAACGAAATAATAATATTCTTTCCTAAATATGTGCTTTAAAATCAAAAACTATGACTATAAATGACGATCTAGGCTGTCTCTTTGGATAAATGTTATAGATTATGCCGTAAAGACAGTTTTTTAGGGAAGAAAATGCTTCTCATTATTTCGATGATTACTACGAGTTATATTATTCTCCGACACAAAAAATGCTGTAGTTGTTATTTATGATTCATATGTAGTTAAAAATAATTACATATATAACCAAATTTAGGAATAAAATCCTACTAGCCCAATTTATTGTACGCTATTTCTACGAAGTTATTCGATAATCTGAATCCCAGTCAATATCATGAAGATTGTTGTTGGGAATTTTGTGCTAATAGTGTATGTAGGGTTCCAAAAAATGGTGCCACATGGATTCATAATGAAACTAATCTACACATTCTATGCAAAACTGTTTCATCAAGTGACGGTATTGAGTTAATACTAAGTATTATTCCACTCAGTACTGCTGCATAGTTAATACAATCCACAAGCATGTCACAAAACCTTTACATAATAGCGCCTAAAGGCAATTATGATCTCTATGCATAACTATGCAACCTGTGCGCTCAATGATATGGCACACTCTGATATTCAAATTGCTTATCGCTATGCTATAAGCACAATTCGTCTTCATTTATTGGAACCCTTCATGAAAACGCACATTTCATTTCATAGTCCATTTTTACTCATTCGAATAATTTGAGGGGCCTCACTCTTCTTGCAATCGGCTTTCCGTCGTCACCCAGCAGCTTCCTCTTCAGAGCCGGGCTGAAGCAGATGAGCACCGCCCTGTGGGATTTGAAGACCCTGCCCCCGACGACCACCTCCACGTCGGTGAGCACATGCCTCTTGAAGATGTCCTCGTTGAACTGCCTCAAGAGCCGGGCGTGGCGCGAGCTCGTTCCAATGCCGTGGCTGGGAGATGTCGCTGTGGAGGAGCAACCGCTTCTGCTGGACAGCATCGGCTTCTATTTGATTTAAACACGCGTCAGGGATAGAATTAGAAAATTATATGCGTGATAACTATGCAACCCTTTAAGGGAAAATGTGCTCCAAATATTTTAAAAAAATGTGTACCCAAAAGGTTAAACTTTTCTCTTTTTTTGCAATTGGAGCATTTTTTTGACATTTAAATGCAGCAGATTTCATGCAAAAATACATTTATTTCTTATTATTCATGATACAAAGATAACTTAGAGTATTTAGTATTACAAAAAAAAAAAAGGAAACAAATTCAAAAAAAAATGCATTACGTTCTCATACGTCAAATGTACCTAAAGGGTCAAAAGTATGTTTTTATGTGAGCAATAAAAATATTATTATTAATTTTAATTTACTATTCAGATACTATTTTTGTTAAATAATCTTTTGAAAAATAACCATAAACATATAACTATGATTTTTTTAATAGTCGAAATAATAATCTTGCATTCTTATTCAGGCTTATATGAGCGTCTACACTTCTCCGCTATACAATGAATTACATTATGAGCACCCTGTTTATAACATGTAGAACCAACTTTAGTTCTCAAAACCGCCAGCAATTGACGGGCATTGACTCCATCAGGTGCTGTTAGCTATCTGGATATCTCTAAGGTATCTGGTACCAAGCGTTCCCCAACAGGTTCCACGATTCCCTCACATTGCGAGAGGGTAGCTAGGCAGCATGAATTTGGTTTTCCAGGTGGGACCCAAATGCTCTATGTGATTAATTTTAGGTGAATTTGGAGGCAGAGATCTGGATTAAAAGTCATTGGAATGTCCCCCGAATTTATACTCTGTCGATTCGACGGCAATGACAAGCAATGTATTATCCTGTTGGTAAACACCATCCCTCGCCGGAAATACTATTGTCATTAATGGGGGAATCTGATCTGCAGCAATGTTCATGTTGCGCACAAATATCAAGGATTGTTCTATGGGTGTTATGGATCCTAATGTGCTCCATGAAAACACTGACCACACCTTCGTTTGTCTCCTTCCAATTGTGCACCCGGGGGCCAGGGTTTGCTTTGAAAATTGGCGTATTCGCTCACACCGTTGATGTGATAAATCAGAAATCATGATTCGTCGGATCATGCAACATTCTTTCATTCTTCTAATGTCCTATTATGAACCTTATTCTATTCTTCTAATGCCCAATTCTGGTGTTTCTTGGTCCACTGCAGAGGAAGCTAGCAGTGACGTGCCTTCTTTTGCAGGGACATGCTTCGGCCTCCAGCTGCGTGGGGCCACACGCAGCAATGTACACTGCTCAATGTGCGTTGAGAATCGCAGTCTGGGTTGCCTCTATTGTACCTGGTGCTGATTTCGGCTGTTGTTGCTTTTCGGTCATTGCGAGCAATGCGTACCATTCTCCGCTCTCCTCTGAAATTCATGATTCCTGGAAGAAACACCGATGGCTGGCGACTTGTCGTTTCACCATCCATACACCACTTCCGATATCCGTTCACAACTGCAAGTGAACAGCCCACTAAACACGACTTTTCTGATATCGATGTTACCAGTTGCCGAACCATAACGATTAGGCTTTCATCGAATTTGATAAATCAGTTGCTTTACCTATTCTTTCGATGATTGCTCTACATTTGGAGAGACAATGCATAGACGCTTTATATATTCCACCACCAGCCAAGAACAAGCAGGGATTTTGTTCCTGAACGAGCCCATTTTTATATAGGGAGGGTAGTCATAATGTTATGCCTCTTCGGTGTAAATGTGGTATTTAAAGTAGGAAATATTAAGGTGTTGATAATTCCCCTTTTATGTACTTAAAATAGTAATATACTAATGGTGAATTTTACTGTAATATTTCTAGTATAAAAATTGTAATAATAGGTATATTTTAGAAAGTGTAATGATAATTCTCCTAAATATGACATTTAATTTACTTTATTAAAACATGCATAAAAATTTCAAGAATTCGATTTTAAACTTTCAAAGAAAATTTGTAATGTTTATAACTGAATATGTTTATTAACTAAAAAATTTTAAGTTTAAAATGCTTAAACATTTAAAAGATAAAAAAAGTATTTATTTACAATTTTGGTCCACTCAATCAATTACGTACTTCTGCAAAAAACAATCTAGAAAAATTAACTGAAATATTTCAAATTTTAATTAGATCGTCATTTATTTAAAATATTATGGAAAAAAGAATCTTAAAAAAATCTTTTCTATCCAATGAAAAGAAAATGCTAAAATTGATGCATGGAAAGACATTAATTTTTGTATAAAAATGTTGTTGGGGTAAAACGTGATACAAGAGGCTTAATGTGAACGTGACATATAAACGTGACAATAACCACGAACAGAATACATTGGAATGCATTCGAACAAAAAAATAATGCTATGAGGAAATCTATGCAGATATTTCTTTTACTGGTAATCAGGCATATATACTCTTTTATTAAGCCATCAATAGTTAGAACGACTGTCAGAAGCACCCCTTTCGAACACAAAGGATCTATTTATATTCCCCTCCCCCACCAAGACATACTGATGCAATCAAAACACTGTTACCCCCTCATCAGGAATATGATCATATCATCGTAGTTTCGCCGCCCTCTGCCACCCTCACTGCATCCTCGCATCTTTTCGCTCTCTCCCTCTTCCGTACCTGATAAAAATTCCAAGGACCCCCGGATCAATAGGGCCGCGCTGCACTGCGCCTGCGCCAGGGTTTCGGCCATGTCTGTCGCCAGTTCATGTTGGAGAATCCATCTGAGCGTACCAAAGCGAGGGTAAAAAAACGAAGTTGCGAATGATTCGTTGGAATTTCCTTCGCATTTAGTCGATCGAGGGTCTCGGATATTCTCTCAAAATGACCTGATAATTGGCGTTACATTTGCACACCCATTTCATCTCTGCACGGTAACGGATTAGGGGGAAGATGGGCTCCTTTCTGCTTCTTGTTTTGCTATCCTCTCTGATCGGCGAAGGATGGCCGGTGCCGGATATGAGCCACAGAACAGGTACGCATCGTTTGCTGGCGTCTTGTTTACTGAGAAAGAGAATTCGGCATTTTTCGAAATTTGCATACGTTGAATTTAGTTAGAATAGATTACATCATCTATTTTTTTCGGAAACAATTTTAATACTTAATAAAAGGAAGAAAACAAAATTTTTTTGATAAGATATGTAAAAAAAATTATCAACCGAACTTTACAGATGCTTTATTAAGAAAAATTCCAGATAACGTGCGTGGTTTTGAAAAGCATTAGAATGCAAATATTAAGTACTTTTGAATTTAAAAAAATTAAGAATATTCTTTGCTATTTATTAATCTATTTATTGCTTAAAAATGAGAAGAAATATAAAACAGATGAAGTAAATGAATTAATTTTTCATGTATGCATAAATTAGCTATTTACATGTGCATGTAATCTGATATTTGTTCTCATATTTTATATAAAAATAGAAAGAGTCTAGAAATCTGAGCATATTTTGGAGGGGTTTACTGTGATGAAGTGCCTGAAATAAATTTTCGTTCTTAATTGTTATTCTAAAATTCTTAATAATTATTATTAATCAAGGTATTGTTTATAATAGTTTACCTAAATTTTATCTAGTTATAGTAATAATACCTAAATAATTATGAAACAATAATACTTACTTTGTAACAAAAACCAGATAAATTATAAATATTCTGTGAACATTGAAATGCTGCTTCTCATTTACATCTAAAAGTATAAAAATTTCAGTAATTTTAAATTTTTTTCATGTAAAAGAGCTTTAACATAAAAAGAAAAATTTTTGCGAACCATTGCTAATATTGCAGATTGCATTAAAATTATTTTGGAATTACTGAGTATTTATAAATATAAATTTCTACATCTATATTGTTCTATTAATTTATACTTACTTACCAGAAACATATTTTGAATTCCCTAATGCAGAATTTATAATTTCTCTTTTCAAAGAGTTGTCTATAGAAATGTGTAATTAAAGTAAAGGCAAATAGTTCAGGAAAAGGTTATTTTCTGCATCGCAATTAATTTATAATGCATGCAGCAAAAAGATTTATTTAAAACATTATATAAAAAGCAAGGCAAGATAATTTTACAATTGATTATTTATGTATTTACCATTAATTACCTTTTTAAAATCTTTTTCAAAATACGAAGAAATACTGCATAACAAGACAAAAATATACTATTGAAAAGACCATACAAAATATTTTTTATTATTTAATTTCAAATGCCTCTACAGCAAGCATATATGAAAATATGTTGCCATTGTAGAGTAACTAATCATTATATTTTTATTTATTTATATCATTTATTATGTCTTTCTAAATTTTTTTTTATTTTTAAACTGTGATTTTGATTTTATGTAATTTTGTGTTACTGAATGAAAAAAAAGTATTGTGAAGAAAATAAAATGTCATTTATAATAAATTTAAAAATTCTATTGGTGCCTTATTAATATTAGCATTCAAGCTAACGAAATAAATATTAAATATTCACGCAGGAGATATGAATAATAAAAAAATAATGCAGCAGTCACTCTGAAACTTCCAAAATATAGTTTGAAAAATGATTTTTATATAGTAACTGTAACCGTGTTTCTTTGATGTGTACTTTGTCCAGTTATTTTTAAATAGTTCTTTTGTCATGCAAAAACATGTTTGGAGGTTGTGGTGTTTCTGAAATTTATAGGTTAAAAATAAGGATAATAGGCCGCGGGAAATTATCGGTTTAAGAATTTTTTTCACCTGCTTTTACCAGAATTGGATTATTATTATTATGCATGCTTCTTTGAAAGCAGATGCGCTTTTAAAAGTTGAATCCGCTTTTACCAGTAGTGCTTTATTATTATGTATGCTTCATCAAATCAGGTGTGTCTTTAAAAGGCTGACGAAGAACTATGAGATCATAGCTGTTATTTCATCTCAAAACCAGTCGATCGTTAAAACTTAGTTTGCAAAATAGAAAAATTGAAATTGAATGTTTAAAAAAATTATATATATGAGGGATAGAGACCGATAGAGAAGACTCGTGATTGTTTCAAACTAGTTTAAGCTGGTTAAATTAATTAAGGCAAATATGACTTGAAAAATAATGTGTTCTGGAATAATAACTTGAAATTTATGATCGTAGATTTCATTTTGTTGTTTTAGTTTAATTAATTTCATGCTCTTTCAAGTTAAAAAATGAAATTTGAAATTAAACGAGTAGGCAACTTCTGTTGAGAACAAAAGTTTATTATAATAAATTAAATGAAATTAGGTTCAAAAATCGATATTCATAAAAAAAATTTAAATAAAGTTATTATTTTTAGAGTTTAATTTACTTTATAACAATTCCATTTCAACTTCATCAAATAATAATTTTATAAAGTTAATATTACTAATCGTAATTCTTGATAGTTTGGTTAAGCAGAATTTGGAAATGTTAAGATTGCTCGCATTGGTTTTGTGAATATCATATGTTCAGAAAAAAAGGAAGAAAGAATGAACCACAGAAAATATTTTTGTCAGTAAATTTACATCATCAAATAAAATGCACAATACAAATTCAGTGAAAACCAAATTTGCATTAGCACGGCAACTTAGTGAATGAATAAAAATATAAGAAGCATAGATTGCTTCAGGCAATAAATTTTTAGCACCCTTAATTTAAATGCTTCAAAAGGTTTCTATTAATACCATGTCTTATTTGGCAAATTTGTGCCTACTGTTTGATTTTTTTTGTTAATGTGAGTTTTGCTATGTTATAGAAATTTTTATTATTCTAAATCTGTGAGGAACATTTTTATGTGGTATTTTTATTCACTTATTTTTATAACATTTCGTTGCTTGTCTTTACTCTTTTCGTTTTTGACCTCATTTTCTGTTGCAAAAATGATTGTTTACCCTTAAAAACCTTAAGACCCTTAAAAACTTCAAACTGATACATACACAGGAACATCCTCACATTCATGGCAGGAAAGATGATGATGCACAACGAGATAAAAAGATTTACTTTATAATTTAAGCTTGCTGTTCATTCTTAAACAGAATTAACGATTATTGCTTCGAAGGCTATTCTTCCTACCATGACTATCGGATATATTTCATTCCCTATATAATATGATGTGGGATTCGCTAGTGGATAGATCACGAAGTATTTCTACATGAACATCTGAGGCCTTTTGAAGTGACACATTTTCATTAGTTAATCGAGCTGGAGACACATTAAATAAGCATTTGGTATAAAAACAAAAGTGTACACTAATGATCTCATTTATGTGTATTTTATCCTGTCAGAACATGGTGTTGTTTTGGAAATGAGGTTCGGGGCGTCAACAAAAATCCGTAGGCAAAACATTTACATTTTGTTATATGCACGAGCATCTCAAAAAATCAGCTTTTAATAACGCGTTGCCATCGCATTTACAAAATCTCTGATTAAAAAAGATAATTAATGACTACAGCAAATAAGACGTGGAAAAATGTAATTTTGAGAGTGTGATTGTATGAAATGGAGTAAACTAGAAAAGGGAATTTTTTAAAGCAATAAATGCGAGACAGCATTTTTGGGATCGTTTGCAATACTAAAATGATTCATTCAATGAAACAATTAAAATGAATGAAAATATAATTAAACTTGCTCTAGCAAGTACTGCTGAGCCGTTCAAGAAAGTATGCTCTGACATGATACATTGAAATATGCACAGCAGATATCATTTTAATCTTTGTTATTGCATAGTAAACATTACAATAAAAGGCTCTTAAACTGCAATACAGTCTGCAGATTTCTTTAAAAAATTAAAGACTATGAAACCAACCAATATTTCTTGCAATTTTTTTTATTTGTTTTTGAGATGGAAAAGGGTAAGGCATCTAATAATTAATTAAATTTTCTTCTTTTAAATAAAATATAAATAACATTTCTTTTTTTTCTACTAGAATCGTGTATAATGACCCTGAGCTTTAAAGCATCTAATATTATTTTTAATATATACACCGTTATCTATATTAACTGAAAATTTTGACGAATTTACACATTTTAGAGCCCCTTTGATTTTGAAGAACACATTTTTGTAAAATGTCCGCCTGTGCCAATAATAACTCTAAAAGTTTTGAACTAGGCAGCTGAAATTTGATATTTGATGTTTGCACCAAATTTGCAGATTTCTATCAAAATCTGATGAAAATCTGTTCAAAGTTCACCTGTCAGGGTGTTTGAACACAACATGGTAATTATAAAATTGAGAGAGCTATATAGATATAATTCAACGTACAGATTTAATATTTTTTGTGTAGATACCTGTCAAATTTTGAGAAAAAATTCAACTGAGGGTTAAATGTCTGTCTATCTGTACTTTCAAAAACAATTAAACGCAGAATTAAAAAACACAGTGACTGAATGAAATATATCAAATTTTGGGGGGATTTTGTGACTTTCTTTTGCATTAATTTTGTGCAGTTTTGTGTCAAATGTTTACTTCCATCGATTAAGAAAAACGTGTTTAAAATAAAAATTCTATTTACGGATACTCTTAACGGGTGCCAGAGATTGATAGCTAAATAACGTCGAGAAAGGAAAGGATTCAGTAAAGATGCTTAAATTTGTGCCAAAAGTTAATATTTCGTGACTATTGCAAACCTATACCATGACAGACGTTCTCTGGTAGGACAAGCTCATTAGACATCAGTTACTGCTACAATTTATGGGTATTCATAGCATTTAATTCAAATATTTAGGATGATATATTAAGGGCAAACATTGCTTATCTTTGTAATATAATTTCCTTATTCAAAAATAATTTGTTACACAGGGGACTCTGACCACTGCAACAAAACAGTGGACATCTACCAAGCTGTGTCCAGCCCTCCTGTCACGGAATTCAACAGAGGGAAACCACTGCACTGCAGTTATAAGATTCGAGTTCGCCCTGTTCGGGATGACTGGGTGGTATTCGTCCGATTCACGAGACTCAGGGTCGGGCAACCCAACAGCAACAGGTCCCAGTGTATCGGAGGATATGTTCAGATAGTCGACGGATACAAAGACAGCAATTTCAGGTAATATCCCTTTTAAAAACTTACAATTACATTAAAGGATTACTATCTTTAATCTATCTTAATATATTCTTAAAATAACAAAAAATAATAGAAAATAACTTAGTTTATTAACTCTTTGCTCTCCGAAAAATAATTAGACGTAAAATTATTCATCTAACACAAAGATTTGTTTATTGCTATGAAAAATAAATATGCACAATTCTTACGTCGAATTTCTTTGAAAAAATGAATCTACATCTTTTAACCGTTATGTAGGCGTTTTTAACAACTAAATTCGAAAAACAAATAAATAAAACGTCAAAATGATGCACAATCTTGAATGGTGAGTCAAAGGCACCATCGGAGTGCAAAGGGTTAATATACATCTAATATTGTGATTAATTTTCATATATTTTTTAAACCTGTTTTTTATTTATTTCCAATTTTTTTCAATTTTCAAAAAAATATTTTAGCTCCTTTATCAATCAAAAATTATTTTTATTTTTTCGTCGACTTTTTAAAGAAATATCAATCTTAAATAATGTTCTTACTTCAAAGTTTTGAGCTCAATGTTAAAGGTTTGCCTGAAAATAAATCAATATAATTTGCGATCCATCCAAAAAGAGTGTAGTAATGAAATTTCGAAATCTTTTAGGAATCTGTTGTCCCCCGTCTCTGTTGAGTAGAATTTCGTATTTGTTATTATGCATCGATATATCGGTTAATAAATAATAAGCAAAGACATAATAATAAAATCACTATATCATTGATATTATACGTGACATGTTTTTAACATTATATTAATAATATCAATTGTTTAACATATAATTAATAATATCATTTGTCTTTAATATATAATTAATAATATCATTTGATAATATACATAATTCTGTTTTTTTTTCATTATACACATACTGTAACATCGAAGCATAAATAATAGATCACTAGATCGATTAAGTTAAACACAAGACGAATGTAGTATGCTATTTCAATTCTTTCTCTTTCCACGATAGGGTGGCAAGCTTTACATCTTTTTAATTCATTTGGATTGATAAAAGAATAAAAAAAAACTGTTAAGACTTATCGGTATTAATATAAAATGCGAAACAAATAGTATAATACAAACATCTGCTTGGACTTTCGAAAATGTTAGAATTGCAATGCATATTTAAGCATTTATTAACCTTTTGCACTTGGAAAAGTAATTTTATGCATGATTATTCAATATACAATTGTTATTTATTGCTCTAATTTTGTATGTGTGTGTGTTCGTGTATTTAAAATTGAATTTCTCCGTCTTTTTACCATTCTGTAGGTATTTTCAATAACCAAAATTGAAAAATAAATAAATGAATAAAACGGCAAAATGATGCACCGTCTTGAATGGTGCCCAAGAACACCATCGAGTGCAAAGGCTTAAATAAAGAAATTGAAAATAAATAATCCCAACTTGACACGTTATATCTGATAACAGGTTGTTGCAAATAGAAAAGTAATTAATAAAGTCACTTAAAAAGAAACTACTACAAGACCATGCGTTAACGAAGTATGTGACGCTATAGAATATCGTCACTAAAGCGACAATGCGTTTGCTGTATACTTCAGAGAAGCGAGGATAGGCTTACTTATTTAGGGATTTCCTCAACTCCGTGTCCGAAGTATCCTAAGAAAAAACGGGCAAATAAAGTAAAATTTAGTTTTATTCTTAATAAGGCAATTCAGTCATCTGAAGTATTTGGAAACAAAGGTCTATATATACAAAATATTTTTACTTTAGTTTAATATATTTGATATGTTGACTGCCGTTCACTCTCACGTATTTTTCACACGAAGGCCAAGAATGCGAATTCAATTCTTCCGAAAAGCAATAATTTTTGATCATTTTTTTAATTAAATGTAACTATTTAATAAAAAGCAACTGCAGTAAAATTTCTCTTTGTTGACCTAAGGAGGAATGGATTTAATTTTTTTTATATTACTTGTTCTTTTAAAGTGCATACATTATAAATTCAATCGTTTTGATATGCGACAAGAATTAAATGATTATTTATTTGTTGGTAGAACTATAATATGATGATTTAACCCTTTGCACTCCGATGGTACCTCTGACTCACCGTTCAAGTTGGTGCATCATTTTGACGTTTTATTTATTTGTTTTTCAAGTTTATTTGTTAAAAACGCCTACATCATGGTCAAAAGATGTTGATTAATTTTTCAAAGAAATTCGACTTAAAAAGTTATTTCTATTTTCTATTTTTAAAATTATTTTAAGAATATATTAAGATGGATTAAAGATAGTAATCATTTACTATAAAATACTAGCAAAGAACAAAATAAGTGAAGAAAAATTTCAAATCAGTTATCAATAATTTGCTTATAACATATCCGAATTTATACGTTTGCTTTTAGTTTATCCTTTTTACTTTTCATTTAAGAAGTAAAGTTTCTTTTTTCTGCAGCAACAGGGACTCACCTGGATATTACTGCGGCGACATCGATTCTCCCAAGACGTTCATTTCCGAAACGCCGCAAGTGAAGATAATATTTCACGCCGACAGCTACGGAACCGACACGTTCCTGCAGTTCGACGCCAATGTGGAAAAGCAAGGAGAAGTTCATGCAAGGTGAAATTCGCTTTACAATTCATGAAAATAATAACAGACGAAAAATATTTAGTTGTTCGGGTCGAATTATCCAGTTATCGAATTACAGTCAGTAGGAAAAAATATTTAGAATAAATTTACTTGCAAAAAAATTCAGACATTGGAGAAGATCTGAAAAATGTTGCTATATGTTGAAAAACAAAGTTAAACATCCAGAATTTTGTGAAATGTTCTTTAAAAGAATATGCATTGCCAAAATGCGCACTAAAATTTGCAAAATAAGGCGAAATTATGTTGTAAATGTTTGGTAGCTTAGGGTTGTTAATGCTCATTTTGGAGTTTCACATTAATATTTTGCATTAAAATTTAAGGTGATGCCAACTGCTATCTAATTAAAGAAAGCGTTTATAGTCACATTCTTTATCTGTACATCACATCATATAACATATAATAATGTCAACTAGCTTATACCATTTAATCTCCGATCAAATTATTTTTATGGTAACAAAATGAAACAAATGTCTTTTGGCTTCCTTTTACTTCTATCTGATAATTTCTATTAAGATAAATTTATTGGTATTCTGGCCGCTTTCGGATCATAAGACTAACCTTTTCCACCGATTGTACTTTGATAATGGGTGATATGCGGAAGGAGGAGATATTATTATCCTTCCAATGCTATTATTATTTGAGTTCATCCATTGCTAAATGGGGTCCATTGACCGTCCATTTTTTTCTCACAACTTGTTTTGGCGAAATACATGCACAAAAGCACGAAGGGTTTTCGAATCCGAGAATGGACATTAGCTAGTACAGAGAAGAAGACCTATGTTAAAAAGGCGGCAGGCACTTAATTACTGACTTTCCATGTCACATTTTCCCTCAACTTAAGGCAAAGTACTATTTATGGGAAAAGACTAGAGGGTGGGGTCAAATGCAAAACCTCTAAAGGCATGTTGTTGTTTCTAATGGCACTTGCCATGGACCAGCTCGCTGACTCAGTCAACTGTTTTAAGCTGAGGGTACGTCTCTTTGCTTTAAGGAGCTCCAACTATAGCCAAGAGTACGTCTTAGCTACTCACGCATCACATTCGCATCAAAAGAAGCTACTCACGCATTGCCCCTTTTCATTGGGGAGCACATTCACATATCTCACGGATAGAACAGAGGAAGAAAAACCATGCCCGAGTAGATACTCTAACCCATAACGCCCAAGTCACAAGGAAGATGGGCTACCCCTGTACCAGGATGTTGGCTTTTAAAGATACAATGGGTTCGAATAATGGAAGTTATTGACTTGGCATTGCTATGAAACTAGCGATGGAAATAAAAACGACCTTAGCCATACCATTAGTAGTTTAAATGCATCCTCTTTCTTTCAGAACAGAGGTGTCTTAAAAACCTACAAGTATAAACTTATAGGTGTGATAGAAAGTAGGGGAATTGTATTGGAATCCATATCAGGGGAAGTGATGGTAGGGACAGAACATCAGAAAGAACACAAGACATAAGTTTTGGTGTATAATTTATCATATTTTCTTCGCTTGATTGAATTAATACAACTGATATACTAGATAAATGTTACAACAATTTTGACCCTACTTTCAATCATGTGATACGAACCAATGGCTGCGGTGTAAGGTGAATACATCTGTTGATTACAAATTCTTAGAAAAGTAGGAGCAACACATGTATATTGATCATTGGTAAACAGTAAGTACTTTTTAAGATGTAAAATGCCATGTAAGAAACTAGTTAGAAAGCACAATATCCTAATACCAGCGCTTTACTTCTCCTCACTTAGCTCCATGGCAAGTGCATTTGCCCTCAATATCTTCTCTCATTTTCTTTGCCACCTCTTAATCCCATGACTTTTGAATTTACTTAACCATCTAGTTGAATCTCGTATTCTGTTCAGAATATTTAATGATATTTCAATCCATACAACATAAAGTACACTTAAGGTACAGAAACATTTCCAAAAAATTTTTGCATCATAAATTAGGTACTTTCACTTAATTGTAGATTTAAATACTGAAAATTCAGCAATTAGATGCATGTATTAGACATGTTATTGTAAACGGAGAAGTTAACGACCCACAATCTCAGAATTTTTGCACCACATGAACAAACAAAGGAAGGCCAAGTTTAGGTTATTACATTAATGTCCCTTTGGAAAGCAACATTAGGGCTAATTTGCGACGGACATCGTAATTTTGAGACTCGGACAGATGACGAGGATAGTATCTAAAATGGCTTTCCTCAATACCACAAGACACCAAAACAGCGGGAGGACGTTTGGCCTGATGAATTTAACGTGTAACAGACCCCCTCTCCTTACACGACGATTCTTTGGTGGAATTGGAATCGATACCCCCAATGGCAGACCAAATACATGTCTGTAAAGGAAAAATGATACTAATGTGTAGTTTAATAAAGATTGTAAATATGGTGCACTAAGATAAGTAAGAACAAATTAATAATAACTATATCATCCAACTAGTAGAGTTTCGTAAAGGTTTCCTAGAAGCTCTTAATATTCTTTGCACCCTAATTTATTGTTTCTATATTTATTTCTACGAAATTTCAATAAAATATTACTGTAGTACATATTACTACAGTGTTAATATAGGACAAAATCAACTACAAATTAATCTAGTTCAATAGTAAGGGAAAAAATCTCTGTTTGATGATTAGTAAGAATTAACTGAATTTACTTAAAAAAATAACAGATATTACTATTGAATGCTTCTGGTAGAATGTTTAACCCTTTGCACTCCGATGGTACCTCTGGCTCACGATTCAAGATTGTGCATAATTTTGACGCTTCATTTATTGATTTTTCAAATGTAATTGTTAAAAATGCCCACATAGCGGTTAAGAGATGTAGATTCATTTTTCAACGAAATTCGATTCAAAAGAATTATTTATATTTATTTTTCATGGAAATAAACAAATCTTTGTACTAGATGAATAATTTTGCATCTAATTATTTTTCGAAGTGCAAAGGGTTAATCTAACTTGAGATAATTCAGAAATTTAGTGAAAAGGATATTCGTTGGAAGGGAAGTTTAATGTGGTGAAAGTAAATGTGCGTGGGAGGGAATACAGTATGGCATGGTATGGGTTTAAATGGTCATTAACGAGTAAACGCTGCAATTAATATATATCTGTGCGTTATATAGCAAAAATGAGATTATACTAAAAGTTGCTTAATTTTCACAGTAGATTCAGTATGCTCTTCATATTTTAGAACAAAAGCATAAACATTTCTATTTTTTGAATTTGCAGGTACGGTCAGTTCCCCCACCTGTATCCCCACAGACGCGGAGCTCCCGTGCCCGGTTCGTACTGCGACCGCACCTTCACCGAGTGTGCGCCAAGCAGGTGCTTTGTCCAGTCTCCCGGGTTTCCGGGCATCTACCCTCGCAACCTCCACTGCCGGTACCACGTGAGTGTCCGGCAGTACCTGGTGGGTTTGGACCTGACCGCCTTCGATGTGGACGGACTGCGGTGCGACAACCTGCTGATGTGTTTCCCGAGGCCGATATCGAAGAAATCGAACGAGTGCCCTTACGACATCGTGAAGGTCTATGACGGCTCCTCCGAGGACAGTCCGCTCATTGTCAGCCTTTGCGGAAGAGGAAGATTGAAATCGAACATCATTGGTAAGGAGTTGAGAGAAAATGTTCAAAAAAATTATTCTAAATCGGGATTCAAGATTTTACATTATGCCCCCTAATCTGCTCCCTTGAATCTTAATAATTCCATTTTTTAAATTCTTTTATTATTCGAAATATTTTTTTTCATAAAGACGAATATTACATTATTATTCGTCTTTGGCCTCAAGCTGGGTCATTGAGAATTTCTTTATAACGTTTGAATGCTATTTCATACGCACGATTACTTAAAATTTCTACGATTCCTTGAATTGCCACAGATCGTAAGAATTTCAATAACTAAATAATACTTCTCTTCCGGTCATCCTTCAAGGTCTTATGCCTTTTTGGTTAGGCAAATCCACGACGTAGACATCAAGGATGTATTACTTTCAAATTCTCCGCTTATTGTAAACATGAGACCTGTTGTTGTTATCATTAATGACACTTGATACTAAACAAGAGCTCTGACGGCCATCAGCGATTTTAAGCCAAATGAGCGTCTCTTGTTTTTGAAGTAGTGCCAACTAATGCCAAAAGTATAACTTAGCTATACACTCATAGCATTCGCTTGCATAACCCTTTTTTATAGGGTGACATATTCACACAACTCACAAACAGTACAAAGAATAATAACCATGCTTTAACCGGGACTCGAACCCGGGAAGCTGAGATCACGAGGAATCCTACCTCTATGCCAGGATGCCGGCACATGATACCTTCTAATGGAAGCCAGTCTCATTACATCGTACCGTTATTAAAAAGGCAAATCCATGGTTCATCTAAACTTCGCAAAATTGTAATATCACTTTTTTTTACATATTATAAATTACACAGATTTTAAACATGATCCTTCTTTAACAGTCAACAATGAAAGAAAGTATTAATTAGTTGAAGAACAAATAAAAATTATTTTAATTAATTGACTTGCATATCTTAATTGTTGTCGGTACATTTTTTGAAAATACTAGGATCTTTTAGTTCATGGCATTTGTTTTGAAGATATCATAGTTTGGAATTGTCTTGATTTGAAATTACTAAAACAAACTCCAACTCAACAAAGCTTCTACATAGATACGAATTTTTATTTCTCTGCTAGATTCCTTATCTTTTTTTAATAATATGCTGCATGAGATTTCCATTTCGATATCAACTTGAATTTTGCTGCACTATTGTTTGAAGAAATGATAAATATATTCATTTATCGCCAATTATCTCATCAGGAGATATAGTGACATCTATTCAAGGTCGTAAAAACATGATTTACATATTCTGTTGAATCAAATGATAATACACAATAAACAAAACTTGACCTTGGTTTTTTTATAGAAATTTAAGTAAAGCATAAATACTAACTCGTAAAATCCGCATTGGGTTAATATTAATTAACATCTGTAATTATTTATTTAGTACAGAAGGTTTCGTAAATAAAATAAGCGTTTAATGTTGCCTTCCTTCCTCATCATTCCAGGTTTTTTTATTTTTCACTTGCTGTCAGACCGGCACATATTATGCATACTTTTGAAATGTAGTATGTTCATTTTTTAATAAAGAAAAGGATATACTTTAGATATGATCGTTAGATACGTTCAAAAAAGATAATTAGTGATGGTGACGTTACGCAGGGCTACTACAATCCCTGCAGTAGATATGCAAGGTAGCTCATTCTTGTGATACATTGATTACAAACGCTATAAGATATAATCAGAAAATTGGAAAAATGCATCAGATCATGAGCAATAGAATGCTAAATGAGCTAAAATATTATGTTATATAATTATAGAAAATTTGTTTAAAAACATTTTTCTGAGGCAGCCATTGACTAAATTACACAGAAGATTTATTGGATAATTTTTAGCAATTATTAGTCCTTTCTAACCTACTGGTTGCCTATGATGGTTAGTACTGCAATGAACTTACTGTTGCCTGTGACACAAACTAAAAATATCTTACATTGGGAAGTTTCATGGGTAGAATTGTTTTACCATTATAAAGAAAAAGAAATAATATTGAACAGTTACAAATGTTCAATTGCAATATTAATAAACATACGTAAAACAGTTGATATATTCTTGGAATACTACTACCACTTCATAATATTTTAAGTATTTTCAAAAACTTATTTTTTTATCTTTTTTGATAATTTTTTTCAATTTAAATGTATTTATAGTAAAAATAAACAGTTCTTATTTCTTTACCCTAAAAATAACAATTCTTGGACATTACTTTTTTTCACTTTGCTAGTAAATGAAAGATTGCCCTAAAAATAAACAATAAAGATTTATCAATGGAATCATTTCTTCCGACAATCTTAACCGCTTAACTGTTTTGCCCGAGTGCCATTTGGGCATCGATTTAGCGAATTTTGATAGTTGCAAACTAAAAATGAAGCATTTATAACGATTATAATTTCATAGTAAAATTACTTCGAATACATAGATAAGTCAAGTACTCAATGGATTTCTGTTTGAATCAATATATATATATATATATATATATATATATATATATTCTCAAAATAGAAGGAGTCATATTATTAGATAGTAAAGAAATTAAAACAGTTAAGGGGTTAATAAATGAATTCAGCATATTTTAAGACTATTCCAAAATGTATAGTCGATGTCAAATTTAACTTCTTGCTCTACTTTACTACTAACTACTAACTTTACTACTTTTCTACTAACTTGAAAATAATCTATTATTTTTTTTAAATTATGTAGTGAATTTTTATGTAATGTAAACTTTAAATTTTTGGTATACTGATATTTGTATTACCTTTTTTTTGTTTCAGCCTCTGGACCAGACATTTTAGTAGAGTTCATTACTTCCAATGCTGGACCACTTTTGAACACAGGTTTTCACTTTAAAGCGGATAGCATCATCGACCCGGATTCGTCGGAACCTCTGCAGCTCCGAAATAACAGCTGCTTCGTCGAACGATACCTGCCCGAAAACAAAGAGAGCACCTTCTCCAACATACGATCGTGGTACCCACCCAACACTACATGCGCATATCGATTCTACACAACTCCAGAAGACGTCATAAGACTCGACTTTTTGCTTTTCAGAATAGAGCGATTCACATTGTGTGAAGAATCCGTGAAACTGTACGATGCCTCTGAACCCAGCCCTACGAAAATAATCACAAAACTTTGTGACATGAACAAAGCCCAGGCAGTTTATGAATCAACAGGTAACTATTTGTATGTTGAATTTGTGAGTTCCAGGGGATCACTGGATGGTTCATCCATCAGTTACGAATTTCAAGTGAAATCGGTTGGTGCTTCCTCTTTAGAAAGTGGGCATGCTTGCAACAGAGTTTTGGATCATGATGGACAAATTATCCTACCATTGCATGAGCTCAATTCCACCAGTCAGCCAGTTACCTGTAATTACACTCTGGATGCCAGTTCTCTCATGCATGGCAGAGTTAATCTCACCCTTGAAGTACCTTTCGAAAAAACGACCAAAACTTGCCTTGACTGTAAGACGGAATCTGTCGTTTTGGAGATAACTGGCGCAACTATTGATGATACTCCTCTCTGTCTGTGTCACATAAGTCGCAAGCGAACTGTAACCATAACATCCTTATCTCCAATCATGATTGTCACTCTTCGTTCGAACCCAGTAAGTGGTGATCCTAAAGTATTAACCCCTTCCTCAAGTAACAAGAACGCGAATAACAAAGACATCAACGGTACCTTCACGTTCTTCAGTGATGTTCGATGTGGACCGGAAGTCCTGAAACTGGATTTGCAAGGTTCAATAACATTCCCATCGTTCCAAGATGGCAGTCTTCCTGGTCCAGTCCATTGCGTCTGGCAGGTTCCTCTACTACCAGGCAAAGACGCTGGATTCCGATTGGAGAATTTTATTGGTAACAATTGCAGTTTCGATTATCTGAAGGTCAATCACATCCTTCTTTGTCCTACTCTCGCAGAACACTCCTTCGTTGTGCAGAGGGAAGAGATCAAAAGCTCAAATGTTATCTTAGATCTGAGAGCCAGCGAAGCCACTGAGGTCAACTTTACCCTGTGGTGGACTCAACTCCGAGTTTTACCCGCACCTTCAACAGCATCGGATTATTCACTGATGTCTTTGGGGAAAGAATGCGAGTTCTTATGTGCAGCTTCTATGACCTGCATCCGCAAAGAGCTGGTGTGTAACGGCATTCCTAACTGCCCCAGAAGCAAGGATGCTCCCCTGAGAACCTACACACCAGATGAAGAACCGTCTATGTGCTCGTCTGGTAGACATAATCTACAACTTCACTGGTGGGTTATAGGATTTGGATTGGGGATTTGCGCCTGCATATTGATTGGACTGGTTTATTCTGTATGCAGAAGGTGCCAAAATCACAGAGAACGCTTTTAAGAGAATGTTCTTTTATTCTCACCTTTACACACACACACACATCTTTTGAAAATCTCAATGGTGCTTTTGTCTTTTAGAATAAAGTTGGTTTTTTACTCACTATGTGTTTCCAGATTCTTTTAGAATGAAATCTTGATTTTTCTTATTTTAATGATAGGATGAACTTTCCACTCAATTTTTAGATGCATAGTTAAGTTTAAACTTATTCACTTTAATTAAGATATTTAAAAATATTCAAAGCCAAAATGAAAAAAAGAGCCAAGAATTTTTTTTCTTCAAATTAATACTCGTTTATACATAAAGTACTAGGATTAAATTCAAAACTTTTTCTAATTAATGAGTAAATGTATATTATTTTTGGTATTACTATGCTATAAAAAGCAAGTTCGAGAATTAGATGATTAAATAAATAGTTTGGGAAATTATTTTTAGATTAATATCCTTAGATGTTATTATTTATAAAATTTTGGAATAAAAGTATATTCAATGAAAATTTAAAAAAAAATAATAATTTATTGTAAAAATAATAATAAAACATATTTATTAATAGCAGTTATTATTATTTATAAAACTTTGGGAAAATGTATAAATTGTTTTGTTAATATGTCCATTGCCGTTGTAGATCTTGCTACGATATTTAACTTTTTTTCATGGCATACTCATTAAATTAAAAGTCCACCATGTCATAATCATTAAGAAGCACCATTTTTATTATTTATTTTACTTTCTGTAAAGGATCGTGCAATAATAATCATGTACATATTTAAGAAATTGATCTTTTTAAAAGTAAAATAAGTTTGTAAATAAAAGAAAAAAATTCTTAAAACCATTTTCTAGTGCTACATTATATATA
>JAOUZG010009418.1:3794630-3817028 GCA_026289955.1 Argiope argentata
ATATAGGGATTTACCTTGAGGTAATTACCTTACCATTGGATCATAAAGCAACTCAATTTTTAGACTTTTCAATTCGTAGACTTTTACCACAAAGATTTTCACAACAACACTGCCTTCGTGGTGAAAAGAGATTATTGGAAATCGTTCAGATACAAGCGGAGCTTTTTATAATGTTACCTTTCTTTTTACACAGAACTTTCCACATCAAACACGGCAGATCGGTCGAGTCACGTTCCCCATCGCGTCCTCGGTGGAGGCTATTTCTGGACCCATCGGCCAGCGTGAACCCGATGCAGAGGAAGAAGAGTTGGCCGCAGACGTAAGTGGCTGCTTTGGTTGCCAGCATGGACTGACCTTTCAGTTCCGCGCATAGGTGTCTTCTTCTGTGACGAGGTCGCTCAGAACAAACACTGAGGAAAATGAAAACAGCAAGAATAGACATTCAAGGTCACTTTTTCCTTACTTTGATATTCTTAATGGCAACAGAATCAAAACATAAAAGCTCAGACAAAATACAAGGTGTCCGAAAAATGAATTTACATCTTAAAATAGCTGTTTGCAAATATAATGGGAATTGCAAAGCTTGACGGTCATCATTTTATTTTAGTTTTAGAGACTTTAATTTTGGAAATTAAATTAAAAAGGGGAAAACACTGAAATCAATTTTTATCAATTGTTATGAAAGACAAGAAAAGTAAATTTATTTTTTACTAAGAAATTAATAATACAAGAATTTCGTATCCCAAAATAAAAAAGCAATTTTTTTTCTTATCATTGATTAATATCAAAAATCAACACTAATTCCAAAAATTATCAATTTTTGACATATTCATTAAGCCTATTAATCGTTTACTGATTCTTTCTGTATTTTATACTTTTCAAGATATTATTATTTTAAATTGTAAGTCAAACCTCGTATCAAATAATAAACATTATTGGATTGAGAAGAATTATCGGAAGTTTTTTACTAAATACGAAATCATAGAATATATCAAATATCGTCGCTGAAAAGACAAAAATTCATATATAATTTCTGTCTGTATACACTCATTCAGATAAATATATTCATTTGATGTATACTAGAAATGAGATAATTTTCTAGTTGTGGGGGGGAGGCTAAAAATTGCTAAAGAAAATTTTCTGTTAAGCTGCATGGTTTCAAAGTTAAAAAGTTCTCAAGCACATTCATTTATCGAAAATATGTAACGGTGCATAACATACTCTCATAAGCAAGAATAAATTTTTGCGTGGATGTAGTAATTCTACGCAATGATTGGGCGACGAGAACGATTCCTGACTCAGAAACTTCTTTTCAGACACAGATATTAAAGATTTTTGCTCAAATGAATCATGAATTTCTGATTCCGAGGCTAAAATCTTACCACGAAAGTACACAAGATCTCAAATTCTATTCAACCTCTTTCGGGGAATCAGATCTAGAATTTTACTTTGATTGATTGCGAAGGTGATATCTTGTCATGAGCACACCATCATCTCATGGTCTACTAAGCCTCTCGGCTAATTAAGCTTAAATAATTTCCAGGGGACAGCGGTGGCTTAGTGACAAAGTTTTAGCTTCAGAAGCGAAGGGTTTCAATTTCTAAACACGATTCTACCGAAGAAACGTTGTTTAAGGGGTCTAGTGCTCGTTAATCCGTCCGAGCCAAACGTCTTCCCACTGATATGGTGTGGGAAGGGTGGTTCCAACACAGGTGTCGTTCTCATCATATGACCGCGGTTCAAATTTTGGGGTCCGTCCCAAAATAGCCCTAAGTTGCTTTAAACGGGACTTTAATGTAACTAAACTAAACTGAGCAGTTACCATGACGATCCCCTATCATAAAACACCCATATAATTTCTGAACGATTTGTCTTTGCTGTTTCATCAAATGTCTTTAACCACTTAACTGTTTTGCCCGTATGCCATACGTGCATCGATTTATCGAATTTTGGTATTTGTTGGCAAAAAATAAACTATTAATAACGATTGTAATTGAGTAATAAAATTACTTCGAATACAGCGATAAATCAAGTATTCAATAGATTTCCATTTGAATCAAAATAAAAAATATATACTCAAAATTGAAGATGTCATCATATTAGATAGTAAAGTAAATAAAACAGTTAAGTGGTCAATTACACATACAAAGAACGTATGCTGTTTCATGTAAAAGCTGAAAATAGTTGGGACGCATGAACAAATTGGAAAAGTAATTAGACAATCATGTATCAGATGTTAAATTTTCACCGCAGATATAAGTAAAATATAAAAGCAATTTTTCTCTTGTGAAACACTGAATAAATTAGACTTTCCTATAGCATTAGCATTATTTATTCTAAAATAGAATTTTGGATTGATAATAAATCTATATTTCTCATAACAGGAAATAATATATTTTTTGAAATAAAAAAAAAATTGGAATTTAGCTATATTTGGCCCTCATTACTGTTTAACGGAGGATTACAACATTCTTGTAATGACATATTCTATGGCTTGCCATTATGATGGAACAGGAAGACAATCCATCAGGAATTTCTCTCATATTAGAATAAAAGAGGATCATTAAAGGTAAAAAAAATCATATTCGATGTTTCCAAAAATATATCATAGTTAAAATAGTAATAGTAGAAAAGTATACTCTTAAGTATAAAGGATCAAATTTGATGGAAGTAATATGCCCTTGAAGTGAGATATAAGTTTTTTCTCTGATTGCTACTAGTTACTACCAAAGAGATAGACACATACTTTTTTAACTATATCGGCAATGAAAACGCTTTAAAGAAGTTAATAAATAAAGAAGCTTATTTTTAGATACTCATATCAGAAAACTTAGATTATATATGAATAGTAGAATTTTTTTATGACAGGTCACTTCTCCTCATCAAAACTTATGGGTACAATTAAATATGCAGTAAAATTATACACAGTCAATGTTAAACATGTCATTAAAATAATTATTTATTTAGAAATATTATTCTTTCTTGTAGCAATGTCTTTTGCTATCCTGGTTTTAAAATATTACCATGATAAAATTTATTGTGTGAAGCTGCGTCTGAAATATCAAGAACACCCACGAATCTCGCTCTTTTCTTAATTAGAATTACTAACCATTTCTTAATTTCTTAATTGCTTCTTCTTTTAATTTCTTAATTGCGACCTCTTTCCAAATAGAAGAGACATACAGCGAGATCGATCGAAGGATAGATTTGTAAAGAAAAATTTTATTCTAGACATCTAGTTTGATTTCCTGAGACTCTAACTGACTGAGAAGAATTTTTGTCATAAAGGCGGTTGCTTTAATATGGGAATTAATAGTTAATTAAATCTTTATAAACGTTCGGTACATGTAATTTTGAGGACAGATTGATCGAATATTAGAGTTTGATCCAATAGTGGAATATGCCCTTTTTATAGTGAAATTGGTGCAAATCCAAACTCTATGGAACTATTTTGACAATTTTAAAATGTTTTAAGGCGAATAGTGCGTGGGTTTCTTTTAAGTTCAAATTTTTCAACTATAACGATATTGCTGTCATATATTTACATTGCCAGAAACTATAAAATTTCTCCTTTTAAGAATTATTTTATCGATAAATATGTATTCACTTTTTATTAAAAATACTAAAACTGATCGTATTTTTTTTGGGGGGGGGGAGGGGCAGTGGTGTCATGCATAAAAGCCCGAATTATAAAAAGCCAGAAAATAACTAGAATATACACTATAAATATTCAGTAGATTTCAAAAATCATTTAATAAAATTTTTAAAAACTAACTTTTATTTGAGGAAATGACTTAACATACGTTTTGAAATTTGGTTTATTAATATTAGATATTAATCTCGTTCAAAGAATAAACCAAGAAAATTTTTAAATCATATAATAATTTATTACTATTAGAATTTCATATTTATTTTATTATTTTTTGGAGATTCAAATGCTTGAAACTAGGTCAATTTAATTTGATAAGAAAATATCACCGTTAAAGATTACATTGTTGCGAGCAATCATTTTAAAATTTTATACAAATCACTTCTATTATTTAAATAGAAATTGTAGATAAGAAAAAGGTTCCAAGTGGTTTATCAGGATAAAATCGAAATGCTCAATCAGCACTAAAATATGTGCTTCCAGCTATGCAATTGTTTCTATATTTTTTAAATTATGATTAATTTTAATATCTATCGCTATTATCATTTCTTTTTTAGTAGCGTAAGAAAATGTTACAAGCACAAACATCTTTCATTTGATTATAATGAGAAATAATTTCATTTATGTGGAATTAGGATATTTATAGAATTATTCAGTAATAATTATTTTTACATTTTTTAAAATCAAAAAGTATATTATGTGAGGAATAATGGTAGGGTATTGATGGAAATCGAAGACTCCTTGGGAAAGATACAAATAGATCTAACTAAATTTGTTCCATTTTTTTAAATTCAGTTTTTAAAAATATTAATGCAATTTAGTAAACATAGATCTAATATTGATCTAATCTAAATTTTAAATCTACAAAGAAATAATCGAAGTCATAAAGAAGAAATATTAGAAATTATTATTTGGTTTTAATCATATTTGCCATCAGATAAGTGCGTTTATCTGCGAATAAAAGAATTCTGTCAATAAATTCAATTCATATTCAATTTTTTAGTTATTATTTTACAATATATTTTTTACTTTAATATTTGTAAACAAAATGTGTTGCATTTAAAAAACAACTATTTCAAACTTAAAGAGAACATTAGCAATCGGTGGCTTTATAAAATCGTCTACATTAAAGCTATTGATGATGCTTTTATTTTATATAAAAACAATTTTGAACCATTAATAATTTATTATATTAAAACTGCAAAAAGGTAGATATAGAACTGAAAAAGATGGAACTAGAGATGATAAAAGGAGTGTATTATTTAATTGAAAATTAGTTAGTAATAAAACTAAGAGATAGTAAATTATTGAGATATAGTATTACACACGAAAAAAGTTTTTTTTAAATATAAAATTAGAATATCATCAATATTATTGAAGTAGGCAATTTTATAAATCAATTGATTTATAACAGATTTTATAAATCCATTATAAATCCATCCGATTTTGTTTATAATTTTGGAATATTTTTTATTTAATTATTTAATTAAATATTTTTTTATTTTTTAGATACAGAAGCTGTCAAATTGGTACATATTTTAGAGTTCACCTTGAAGATTTTTTTTTTAAATTTATTATAAGTTTAATTAATGAAAAATTAAGCTGGACCATTTGTTTCTTTTGGAGATGAGAAGATTGTTTTAGAAAATAATATCGGACCGAAAATTTGTTGTACATATATTTATGTAGATTTATTCAAAGATGTTTTAAAGTTATTACAAGAAAATTTTCATCATCTTTTAAGGAAGACAAATCTTTTTCATTATTTCGAATATTATTTTCCATTGTATTTTTTCCATTGTTGTGGATTCAGATTTAAAATTTGGCTTATTCACATTATTGAATGGATTTCGAATTAAATTAAAATATTTTGTATAGAATTTTCGAATACTAATGCAGTTATAATTTGTTTTTGGTTTCAAAAATAAGAAATAATTTTTTTAAGTTGGCGCATTTTCAAACGTGTTCTTATTTGAAGTTTTGACTTCCTATTTTTAAAAAGTGGCTTTTTTGTATTGGATCATCTTCATTTCAATATGATAAATAATATAAGCACAAGTAGAGCCCAAAGAAAACCACTACATAATGAATTTCTGATTGTACAAACTAGACAAATGTGAAAATGTTAAATTAAAACCTATTTTGTTGAAGAAGTCCTTCAGATTTAAGAGAAATTTTACTAAAATCAATGACTCCAACGAATCAGCTAGTCACCAAAGTCAGTTAATTGCTAATACATTACACAAAAATAGATGATATTCCATATATAAATTCATGAAATCATTCTAATTTACTAAAGACTTGGGATTGGAAGGAAGTCCTCTATTTAAAAAAGTATCTTAGATACTATTTAGTTGTAAACTTAAGCTTAAATAGTTGCAATAATTTTCATTTATTGTGACGTTATATTGGCATTGTTATAGTTACTTACCTTGAATATTAGCAGATTAGGAACAGTTTTGTGAACTTTTCAAAGTCATAAGGTATCATAAGGTTTGACTAGATTTACTTGCTACAAAATTTATTGGAATCGATAGATAGAGGAATAAGTTCTGCCAAAATCTGTTCGGTCTCCATCTATTGCATTATAACAATGACTATATGACAAAAATGTATATTTTGAAAGAAAACGGTACCAAGTACTGAAAAGTTATAAATTATGCAATAAAAATCAGTTTGTAATGAAATTTCTTCCGTCCATTGACTAGTCCTTCGTAAATCTATACAAAGTTTTTTTTAAACTAGGCAATTTGATACTTAAAATCATATTTACGAATTTGAATATATATTACAAAACTGATGTTTAAACTGATTCATTGATATATTTTTAAATTCTTTAATTTAGTTAAATCACATAATGACAGTTTTAATGTAATATGTTCCAATTAACCACAATTTTAACCGATTTAATCTGAAACTGAATGCCCTTTTGGCAATTTCATGTTCACATACTTGATTTTTTGTGCGTTTTTTACGGGTCATTATGAAATGCTTTGCCTGGTAACCGAGAGGCAACAATTCGTGCAAAATTTCCTGGAAAAAATAATCGATAAGCTTAGTCATGAAAACAGAACGGTGAAAATCATAGAATGTGACAAACAAACACTAATGGCTACAGTGACAGTTAGAAACAAACGATCGATCATCCAAACGGATCCTAAATAACAGGAAAGGTAACGGATAAAGGAGAAAAAAATGTTTAATAAAAGGCAGACAAAGGCAGTTGGTATCGACTTTATTCAGCAGACATTATTAAGAAGAAAAACAAGTTATTAAAGTTTTATAATGCATTTGGTATCCGAAAATCGTTTTTGTTTAGAAAATGTGCGTGCTCTGCTCTTCAACATAAAAGACAATCATTCATTGAGAAACAGCCCACAAAGACATGCAACGGTAAAAATTGTACCGTTTCCAAATTAAATGTAAACTTATAAAAATTTATGAATAATTTCACGTTACATTAACTTTTAATACTTTTATATTAGTGATTGAATGACATTTGTAAGTAATTGCTGTCTAGGAAGTATGTTATGTTGGTTTAATATTTCCGAATTAACATCCAGTTGAGCTTATAATACGAATATTGATACATCCTACATTATAATATAAATTTGTGTTTTCCTTTTAAAATCTAATTTTTAATTAATTTTGAGTTTTATTCAAAAAATGATTATTGATGTTTTTAATGTTTATAAAATCATTATGATGTTCATATATGTAATTAAAAATTACAAATTATACATAATATACATGTAATATATATGTAATTAAAAAGACACAAACATATTCCATTATAAAATAAATTATTGATTGCACTAATAACAATAATCAATATCATTGGTATTTTTATACTATGTTGTACTGTAACAAGAAAAACCAAAACTTCTTAAAAGTAAACAAAAACAGGAAGAAAATTTTGATCTGGACTTGTAGAGTCTTTTTAAAAAAGTATCCGGATACTATTTTTATTTCGAAATTAATTAATTGCAGACTAAAACTGCAAATGCCTGCCACTTTTAGAAATACGTCTATACATAATATAAAACGAAATCTCTTGAAAGCGTCTGAATATTTCAACCACAAAAACTCGAGAAATATTTAACGGATATTAGAGATATTTATACCATTTTATAGAGCATTTAATGGGAAAGGATTTAGTAAACTAAATTCATATCAAAATGAAATAGGAGTTTTAAAATTGCGATTTTAACTTTGTCCTTATCCTCGTATTCGCAAAAATCTCAAACTGCGCATGTGCAAATAGTAAGAGCTGTGATATCCGTATGCGGTACATCTCTTTATTTACAGCGATTAAAAGCCCATATTCCCTCAAAAAAGGAAATTCAACCATGTCTATAAGATAAAGGAAACATTCGATTTGAGAACATCAAAGAAATAAGGTCTACAGATGTCTTAGGGGAGGAGAGTATTTTGATGAGCAAAATAACCGTCTTTCTTTAAATCGCACTGCAACTGAATTGCGGAGACAGAATGAATCTCATGAGGAACGAAATGAACGCCTGTGTTTTGTCAACGGATAAGTCCCATTTTTACCTTTTTAGCAATCTAAATATTCCTAAATGTGTGATATATAAAATTTATTTTTTAGTTTTTTTTTGATAATTTCTAAATATATTTTAATGTTTGTTCGATGTGCGTAACATGCCCATATCATATCGAGTGGAGGTTAGACTTAAGTTTAAAACTAGTTTTCCTTCTCGGCTGCTATGCCACGTACAACGGATTGTGGGTACTGCTAATTCTCTATAAATACATGAAATATTTCTTCATGTATAGTTAAAATTACTCAAATTATATATTTTCAAATAAGAATATCCAGGTTTTAGTATATATCTTAATTTTCCAGATTAAAATAGCTCAAATACATAAAACATTTTGTAATTTTGAGTAAACAAACGCTTAATGAGTTTTAAAAGACTGAAAATTTGATTCCTAATATTAATTAAGAGTTTCATTTTTTTCACTATATTTTAAGATACTATGTATGTTTCAAAATAACTATTAATGTGCATTAAAACATTCAATAAAAGAAAATTTATACATTTATAAAAATGTCAGATTATATTTTATATTTGAAATCAAATTATAAATTTTTAAGCTAAAAAGTTTAGAAAACAAACTGGATAAAAAAATTATGTCAATCGAAAGAGTAAGGCATAAAACAATCCTATTCCAAATTTTATCCATTTCTTCATACTTATTTTAAATATATATAGCAATAAGAAAATGGTAGAAGATTATAACATCAGAAAGGGTTTGTGCATTCTTTAATTCATTGGAATAGAACAAACAGAGGATTCTGTGCCAAATACAAAATTTATAACCAAATACTAAATTTATATGATGTATGCATAAATGAAACATTATTGAATAAAATATAAAAGAAACTCATTGCGTGTTGATATTATAGTATTACCGAACATTCACGAAGTATCTTTAGAAATTTAAACAAAAGTTTATAAATGTTTGAATAAATTTTATTAAAATCCCTTTCTGGTTAAAAATAGATAAAGTATAAATTTTTTTAAAAAAAGTGGTTCAAATTATATTTTGTTGAAAATTTGAATTTGCAAATCAACAGCATAATGTTATTTACTTTTAATTTATTATACTTATGTTTCCTAAAATAAGTATCTGATATTCATTTTTAATATGCTTCAATTACATTTCAGTTAAACTTGTTTATAAATAATAATTGTTAAATTTGTCTAAAATATATCGTTAAGTTTATTTTAAACAACATGCTTAGAAAATGAAGTTTATCTATTATTTGTTTCATTGCTAATAAAATAAATCGTTAAAACAAAATTTCTTGAAGCAAATAAACAATATTAACACCTAAAATAAAATCATGAATAAGCAAAATTAAAAATATTATAAAATAATAATATTATAAAAAAATTATAAATTATTATAAAATAATATCGCATCTGCATTTGCATATAATGAAACAACGTTTAAATCTTTTTTCTCATATGCTTCCAGTTATTTTAAGGCGATTTGTCTGAAATATTGTATTTTAGAATTTCTCGTTAGGCAGAATCTTTTAAAAGACAAAAACTTAAGGACTACAGTTGGAAAATTCGAAGATTATACAAAAGATTGTATGAATAAAATTTACATATTTTTAAACGGTACACTATTTTAAATTGCGTGACACCTTCCTCTTGCGTTTAACTTTTATAGATTACAAGCAATAGCAAGAATCAGGATACTTTTTTTGAGAGACATTAGTTATTACATTGTCTTATGTTCAGAGGAAGCAGTAAGAAACCAGCTTAACTTGAAATATAAACCATCTAAATATCGAGACAGATTCCATCCTAAAATTTCACCATCCATTTAAGCCGATTTTAACAATTTAGTTCAAAGTTATGTGAAGAATGAATAACTAAATCTGGTAAATCTTGTTTATCATCCAGACGCTATATTTTTAACTGATTGGTTGCAATTTAAATAAACTATTATAAATATTTAATATATACGAATGCAAGATTGAAAACCTTTAGTTTAAAATGAATATTATTGCGTTAAAAAGTAATCATTTAAAGCTTAATGTAAGCTTACTATTGAAAATTTATACAACTAAATATATTTAATTTAAAAATTTAAAGAGTTTCTCATAAGAAAAGATTGGAGAAGGAAAATAAATAATAAAAGACAATAAATAAATAATAATGAATAAAAATAAATAAAGAATAAAAAGAATAATTAAAATAAAATAAGGAATAAATGAAGGAAGAATGCTTTTATAAAGTTAATAATTCCCAAAAAGTAGACCTGAAATGTGCAGACACATTTTTCATGACGCACTTATTCTATACTTTTATAACTCAGAAATATTTATTTTATGATTCATTTCTTAATTTCATTTCACTTTATTTTAATTTTTTATTATCAAATTATACATAATATCTATGTAAAAAATTTAGATCCTTTACTCAAAGGGATGAAAGGCTCGTGAATGGAATGTTTTAAAATTTAAACATAATTTTGATATATATTTTATGACATTTTCCCTTGTACATTAAGTAGTGAGTCATTATGCCTGTTTTTTCTAGCAAGTAACCCGATTTGTTAGTTATCCAGCATTTATTCTTTATTTACTCAATTAAAAATAATATTTTTTTGAAGTTGCGTGCCTAAAATAGATTTTGAAGTATTTATTAAAAATGAGAAAATCATAATAATAGAATTATGTTTGATAGATTGAAATGAACTTTTAATTTAAAGAAAGGGATCATAATTATTTTTTGATAAAAATGAAATACATCGGAGAATTATTAGTACAAATATTGGCAATAAGTGTTAATGCTTATAAATTAATTACAATTAACTTTTTGCAAAAACTATTTCATCATTTTTAAAATTATATGTTTCCACAAACATATGATTAATTTTATTCAAAATAATAGATAAATTAATAATAATTTAAATATAAATAATAACTTACATATTATAATCGTTTTTAATTTATTACCTTATATCTAGAATACAGTATCAATGACACATGATTCATACAATGCTCAGTCGGTTACAGAGAAAAACAATAAACATAAAAATGATAAAAAGCTTTATAAAAGAATTTAAAACTAAACAAATCAAACCAGTAATTATAATGGAATTTTAGTTAAATGGTTATAATAAAATGGATATTAGTAATAATATAAAAGTTTAGTAATCACTTTAGCCCTACGAAAGCAAAGAATTATAACAAAAACTAAAATTTATAATATTGAAACATATGAATTCTAATGACATAATTTGTCGTGGGTTTTCTATGAAAATTTGATTCATGAATAATTGTTTTCAATTGACAAAGTATTTTTGTTTTATTTTCAATTAAACAGAGAAAAGAACTCCAAACCAACACCTTTAAAAAGGTGACAGAAGTATTTTCGAATATACTTCTACACCAAAGTCCTATTTTTAATTTAGGAATTCTATATTAAATAAAGTCAAAAAATTCTAATTTAATAAGTATTGTTATTAATATATTTCAGAAGATTCATTCATAGAATATTCCATATATTACCATGGAAATATTATTTAGGTTTACTATAAAATACCCTGTGATTAACAGAATCCGTGACCCAACATAAATATTATATATAATGTTCTATTCAAAAAAATTAAGGGAAAAGACAATTTTATAGACAAAAAAACACAGAGAAGATTATATTCTGATTTTAAAAGCAACAACTTTCAGTGTAAATTAACAGTGCTGACAACAAAAAATTGCATCCTTTTACAGCTTCTTAATTTGGATTCTAAACACTGGTCAAGCAATAAAAATTTAAATTGAGGAAAACTGCTATTAAAAAGTAAAAATAGCTTACAGCTAATTTAAACTTCTTTTCGGAACTTTATTCTAAATTTCTGAAAATTAACAGTTTAAATAATTACATATCTAAGCAAAGAAATGTATACTACGTAAAGATTTCATGAACAAAATCCTTCAGTTTGATTTTCATGATAAAAATCTTTATTTTTAAAAACTTGTTAAAATTTTGCTAAAAATTATTTCGTAATTATTTGGCTTAGATGAAAAGCTAATTTTCGCATTTTAAGATATTATGCAATAATATCCTAAATTATTCAGGATGAACCCTTTTTTGCTGAATGGTTATTTAATTAAAAGTCTAATTGAATTTTTTTTTAATTTGATGTGTTCATTCTTATATTTCATAACATATACATTACAAAATTTATAATTGTGGACCGCCATGTACAGTGCCGTCATACCATGCACATACTCAAACTTTTGTTATCACATCTATAAAAACTGATAACAAGTTTTCTTTTTTAAAGATATTATTTGACAAGGTTTTTAACAAACATCATAAGAATATGTGAGGTAATAAAAAAAATTTGATAGAGGAGAAAAAGTAAAAATAAATATATTAAAGAAAAGATGTATTTTTTAAATAAAAAGTAAACAGTAAACACATATTGATATTTTAACGTGTTCTCTGTCATAACTCACATCTACAATTTGTACCTGTCTAAACCGACGTCCTTTTCTTTACCTCTTTTAATTATAACAGTGAAGAGATGAAATGGTTTTTACAGTTAGTGCAAAACCCAGCCATGAGTCAAATGGCATTAACGGTACACAATGTATTCATTGTATTATTATCAGAAATAGTTTTTAAGCCTTTATATATATACACATATACTTTATGTATATACGTATAATTTATGTATTATTTATTTTATGCAATTTAAAAAAATTAATTGCATAATTTTAAAATATTAATTAAATATGCAACTTTTAATGTTGAATTTAACGAATCAACATTAAAAGATAACATAAATATTCGTCGTTAAGTCGTTGCTAAATGTTTTCAGTCGTTAAAGCACATTGATTTATTTCACCCGGATTTTTGTTCAACGAGTTTTTATTAGAAGAGAAGGAATCAACTGGTTAAACTGCACGTGTGATTCACGTCCGTAAGTTAAATGGGATCAGTGTCAGCCAGTATATTAATTAACATAAACATTTTATTATTTATCGAAGTATTATATACCTCGTATAAAAAGAATTGAATGCATTTAAAATACTGCATAAACATGTGAATAAATGCAATCTGTTAAAAAAATATTTTATCGTGTTTCCGTCATTAAAAGATTCATGCCTTTAATAATGCAATTAAATTAAATTATTTCACAAAATTTGTTTTCAACAATCTTTTATCTTTATCGATATTAAATAATTTATTGTAAACTCTTATATGATTTATTTTAATCGAAATTTGTACAGTTAATGATTAATATTAAAATCCATCAAAAAATAAAATTTCACAACTTCAATTTGTCAATAAACATAAACACCTCAACGGTTTATGCGAGAAAAAAAATTTCATAAAATATTATCTTATAGTACTTACCTTAATTTTTATTTCTTTCAATTATAAAACAAATTAATCTTCATCGAATCATCAGAAAAAACAATACTCTTTTCAAATTATTTCCCATCATCATGTTGCCATTCACACAATGCGAAAAAAACCACTCAATGTTTGATATCATTCTACATGGGTCGCGATGTCTTCGGAGAAGTGAAAACACTGTTTTTCCTTCTGCTTCGAATTATTAAATTCGGAGCTGGAGCAAGGGATCACGTGACGGATTGACATTGTCATGGCGATTTTATAAACAAAGTCGATTGTCCGCAAAAAAAGCCATTTGTCTTATGTGGTCATATCCACGGAAGAGGCACTGGAGGGGAGGGTCAACATGTTTTTATGAACGAAAGAACTTTGTTTATATCTCTTTTATTTGCTCAGAATTCAATAAGAAGTTTGATATCTGAAATGAAAGAAAATAGTTTATGATCGATTTTGACTAAAATATAGATCTGTATCTATTTTTATTTTTAATTGAATGCATATGCATTAATTTACTCTGGAAGAAAGGAATAAAAGCTTACAAAGAAAGTATCTAGAAATAAAAATCAAATACTCGTATTAAACGGATATAATTGGTTCCATTAGTTAAAAAAAGCAAACTATGAGATACAAAATGTGATTTTCTTCATTTATTTAATATAACAACCAACAATTTTTTTTAAATTACTAAAAAGTTGATCAAATAGCGGCTATGAGTGTTTGCTTGTATATATTATTATTATTATTTCATCAATTATATGATTGTAGGATTTTCTTCCATTGTTGAAAATTAAAGAAGAATTCTGTTTAATATCTGTGTATTTTACAAGACGAAAAAAAAAAGAAAACACTACAGCGATTTACTACTAGGGAGGGCACCCCGAAATAAGGATGGGACGCTTCCTGCATGGTGGTTGGATCTCGCCACCCTGGAGGATACATTAATTGGTGGGATAGTCTCCTTCCATCGATGGCGGGTCGTACTTCTTACAGGAAGGGTTTTACCGTGTCAGGTGATGGCCCTTAGGACTCAGTGTTGCGGCGGTCCGGTTATACAACCTTATGGTTTAAATTCGTGCGCCTTTATGGTGGATTGGAGAGCAGATAGACGTTTCCCGAGAACGAAAACACTCTATCTGATTAAATTAGATGTTTCGAACTTTCTCCTAGCAAATACATTTGATATACAAATCTCTTATGGATATACAAATAAATGTAAGATAATTATTAATCGGGGGTCTTCTGAAATTACAAATAAACGGAAAAGGGAGCATAAACATCTTTGGTAATCAACAACATATTTATGATAAGCATTATAGGGAAAAGAAGAAGAGTATACTGTGCAATGAATATTCTCTTTTGGTCGTGGAAGGCTATCGGGGAAGATGAGTTTAAGGAGATTCTGATGCACTTCCAGATTAAAAATCAATATTCTGCCCATTTTCAGGTATCTTTTTTGAATTTACACCGTCTGCCATCTCTACAAGATTCAGTATCATAAGAGCACCTAAAAGCATATAAAAATAAGGAATCTGACAAACTACGAAGTGTCTATTTTTTCTATGAAAAGAATGTTACTTCACTATACATCAGTCTAGTAACTTAATCTAATAACACACTTTATCAAATAGATTTGCCTTGATATAAAAAGGCTTCCTTACAGCAACTTCGGCAGCGCGTAGTACTAAAAGATTGAATTAATTAGAAATTATTCGAAAAAAATGAATATTACATATTAGATGACTAAATTTATACTATACCTATCTAATGAATTCGGAATCCCCGAATAGAACTATAAGCATCTCTGCCTTTTTTAAAGTTTTTTTTTTTAAATTTTACATCGATGGCACCACAAAGAGACTTGCAATCAGAAGGGCACTTAAAATTGTAAAAAATAAGTAATCACACAAATTAAAAATTGTCTGTCTGATCGTTGAAAAGAATTCTGCTTCATTATAAATTAATCTGGTGTTTTAATCTAATAAATCAAAACATCAAATAGTCTAGCTTTCATACAACAAGTTTTTTATAGCAATTTCAGCAGCTCATAAGCGATACCATTTCTTCAGGGAGGAAAAAAACATTTAAAACCCTGAATTAGGAATATTTTTTAAAAAAATTTAACACTATATTACTGCGAAAATAAAACTGTTAACATAAATATTACTCGCAAATATAAATTTACTTCGATAATATTGTAAGCAAAAAAAAGTGAAATACATTAAGAGTATATCTAATCATATCGTATTGAAAGAAGGTGATCTATACTGCATTAAATAAAAACTAATTCTAATGTATTTCGAAAATAAAGCTAGCATTGATCAGATAGCTAATCTACAAAAAGTAATGAAAAAGTAGAACTCATTATCCAATCCTAATGACTCTAATAATTACATGACCAGAATAAAGACTTATATTGGCTGTTAAAGAAATGAATTAGCTTATAATGCTTGAAGATATTAAAAGAACACCTACATTCTTCAACGAAGTAAATAATCATAACTGAAATATATTCTCAAAACAATATATATCGATTCATTTAGTTTTTCTCGATAGCACATCTTGCCTAAAGAGAGTAAAATGATGATTTCCACAGTTGGGAATTGGGGTTATTTATTACATATAATTACACATTATATTGGTAAAGAATGCAAAGTATGCAAAAAAAGAACGTATTAAAATATAAAACAAATTCAAAAAGCAAAAGAAATGTTTCAAAATAAACTATCAATTATTTTAATCAATATCAAGCGGAAATATAGATAAATGATAAGCATAGTAAATAAGTTGAAATACGTGATATAAAATATACTACATGATGGCTTGTAACGTTTAAAAAATTAAGTCCCAGAATTAAATTTGTAAGTCTATGGTTAAGTCTTATAAAAATTTTCAGAGATAATGAAAGAAACAGTTATCTATTTTTTTTCCAACGAAGACTATTACAATTAGAAAGTTCTCAATTAAAGCAACTGGAAGTCGCCTTTGGTTTGCCCAAGTTATTTATATTATTAATTAAAATTTTAAGTGATACAGTCTAGAATGGCAATCTGAATGGATCAAAACTAGTACAGCACTATTCATCTCTAAATTTTACGCTTTCGGCCTAACAGAAGGGAAAACATCGTTTTTTAGGACATTTTTTCCCAAAACAATTTCCAATTCAACCAAAATGACGTACTATACTGCATCTGAAGAGGAAAAGGCTTTAACTTTAACTATTTAATATATCCTTTAAACACATAAAAAAAGTATCAATTTATAATTTATTCCCTGTTTAGGTTCAAAACATATTGTGGCATTCGTTAAGTATATAACAAAAACCACTTTTCAGACCTGATCAGTTTACCTTTTAATCAAAAATTTCAATATTTCACTTTTTTTTACTACCTGACATTTTACCTTTTCCTTTTTTTCTATATCTCTTCACATTTATTTAAAATGTTTTTACAATTTGGTATGTTGCATGTAATTTTTGTGTTCCGTGTTTACATTTGCAGTTTGTTTAGCATTGCTTTAGTATTTTCGATTCCCTTATATAATCTTTTTTTCTTTTATATACTTTAAATTTTAAATCAAATTCATTTGCCTGACTTCCACTCTTTTTATTCCCTTGTATTTCCTATTTCAATTTACAAGTATGTGAATAATTCTAAGTCCAAGTCTGATGTGAACCTCGCAACAGTTTAAATCAAAGAATAGAACGCCGCAGCAAGTGAGTAGCGTCCTCTTTGGCATTGTTCGTACTGAATCCATCAAAAATCAAATTAATTGAAAAGAAATGATAATTTCAAAGAATATATTGAACGATTATATGGACAAATTAACAAGTCTACATCTACACATCACTGTAAATAAATAGACGAATACGTTGAAATCAAGGCATATACCATTTTAATTTTTTTTTTCTTATACGAAATATTTTGAAAGTATATATTGTATTCATTAAAGAATTCAAGCTCTGGAATTAGAAGAATCTCCACGCTACAAAGCTCCCTGAGTACCGGAAGACATTTGTGAAAATATCTCTCTCTGTGATGATGATAGATAAAAATTGCTTTGAACTAAAAAGTAGAAATCTGGTATCTTGCCTTAACACAAAATAAAATATTTATGTAATAGATTTAACGCAATTCTTTCACAGGAAGTCTGAATGTCCTTTTGTTGGCATACAAGTGAATACGATACCTACAAAATGTATAAAGACAGACAAATAAAATTTGGTACCCAATTTAAGCATCTAAATTGCAACCGAGATCAAATTTTAAACCAAATCCTTAAAAGAGTTCAAACTCTGTCCACCCCGTAGATTCGTACAAATGTAAATAAAACAATTCAAAAAGTTTTCTACCCAGATAAAGGATTTTCGGTATGTAATCTTGCTTCTAAAATTATAATTCTGCTTCAAAGTTTGATTTCAATCCGTTCAAGAAGGCATCCAAACTCTATAATTCATTTTTTTTCCTATTTTACGAAGCACGGACAGTTCGTGTACGAGACTATGAATTTAAAAATCTGAATACCTTTGTTAGTAAATATATGTGTGGTTGTTTTGGTTGTTTGTAATGGCATTTGCCATGGACAAGCTCGCTGAGGTAGTCAGCGATTTAAGCCTAATCAGCGTCTCTTAGTTTTTGTAGTATCACCAACTTTTGTAATAGAGCCAAGAGTTCGACTTTTGCTACTCACTCATCACATTCGCTTGCACAACCCCTTTTTACAGGGGGGCCCATACACACGCCTTGCTTAAAAAACATAGAAAAACAACCATACCCGAACCGGAATTCGAGCCCAGTACGCCCAGATAATGGGAAGATGTGCTACCCCTAAGCCAAGACGACGGCAGGAAATATGTGTCAAGTTTCAAATTGACTATTGACATCTGTTATCAATAGTCAATCTGTTTGTGTTTGTGTTATTCAGGTTATTTCATGCACTTTTGAGTCCTCATTTTAAAGCTCAGTTTTTACTAGCTTGGCTTTATCCAGAAAATCCTTATAGTCTAACCAAATGTATATAACTACCGCTGCCAATTGCCATCATGAAATAAAGGAACTTATTCATGATTTACTTCCACTTATTTAGAATGTTGGCACTTTTAGAATTTTTTTAAAGTTCAAAAAAAGGATAATTTGCTTTCATAATAAACATGTTAGCAGCTTGCAAACCGTAGATTAAATTCCTTTCTTTTAAAATACCTTCACATTTCTCTTTTAGTTTTTAAATTACAAGATTTTATTTAACTTTTAACCTTCTCGGTATTTGATTTCAACGCATTTTTTAATACTCTCTAATAAAAGTGTTAACGATTTATCCATCTGTAAAGTAAAATTGTAAAATATAAATATCTATCTCCCAACGTTCGTGGTAGTGTAAGTTACACAAGATTCTCCGACCCACCACATAGGCACACGAACTTAATCCACAAGGGATGACTGGATCGCCACAATAGCAACACTGGTGGAAACTGTGATTGAGTCCTAAGGGCCATCACCAGTCATAGTACAACCCTTCCTGTAGGAAGTACGTCTCGTCATCAATGAGAGGAGACTACTCCCACCTATTAGTGTACTTTCCAGGGTGGCGAGATCCAACCACTATGTCGGAAGCACTCGTCCTCATTTTGAGATGCCCCTCCCCAGGAGGATTTTGTGGTAGGGTAACTTTACTTTTTTTCGTATTGTAAACTACACAAATATTAAACAGAATTATTATTATTCAACTTTTAACAGTGGAATAAAATCACTCAATCAGATAGTTGATGAAAGACGAAATAATAAAAGCTCTTTGAACTTCAAGGTAACAATGTAATATATAATTGGAAATTACGGAAAAAAGTAATTTTTAAAAACTTAAGCAACATTTCTCAAAATTATTAAACTAGTATAATTGATAAAGCACTTTTTAAATTTTGGAATGGTGTAAAAATTATTTTTGAATAATATATTGAAAAATTATTGCAATTATACGCCACAGTTAAGCTATGCAAATAAAATCCTAATTAAAATTTCAAAATAAAAAAGGATGTAAAAAAACTCCTTTCACCTTTTAAAATATATATGTGCCAAATTTCGAAGCTGTAAACCAAACGGAGTGAGACTTGCAGAAATTCAACGCGCACATTTCCTCTTTATTATTAGAAGAAATCATGAATCGATTACGAAGTTGAAATTTTTAAATTGGTATCATTGTAAAGACAATTTTCAAATTCTGAAACAATTTAAAATTCCTTTTTAAAATAAGATGTTGGGAAATTATTGGAATTATATGCCATGATTCAGATAAAATTTTATGTAAGTAGAATTCTAATTAAAATTTCAAAATAAAAGGATATAAAAGAAACCCATTCCGCCCTTTAATATGCATATGAACCGAATTTCAAATCTTTAAGTCAAAAAGATTGACCTTTCGAAATCCTATACGCACATATATGCATTTTTATTATTAAAAGAGATAATGAATAAATTACTAAATTACATTACGCAATTTCTGGAACTGATTTGCCTTGTTTTTCCCTATTCAGCGTACACAAGGTCACTTGGTTCTCTTTAGCGATTCTGATGTCATATATAGACGATTCTGTTTCATTGTATTTTAAATGTCGTTAGATACTAAGAGATATTTCCTTCAGAAAGAAAATCTTCAGAAATTATTAAAAAACGACCTTTTTGAAGATCCATGACAAATGCTATTTCTAAAACGAGCTTAAGTTTACGCCACAGTTTATCTTATATTTTGAATCAATTCTGGATTCTAAAAAGAGAATAAAGTGTTGAGATAAGAATTTTATGATAAGTCATAGAGATAATATTTGATGCTAGTAAACGGTGAAAGAAATTTCATCATTCATTTATAGGCTTCATTTCAGTTCAAGGCATATATAAAATCACTGGACAAGAGGAAGCAAATAAGAAACGACAGAACATCATTAGAAATTTAAAATGAATTTAGACGATCTACGGCGCTTGAAAATTGCAGATCATATAGATATAGTGGGCATAGTTTTAGCCAGTGTAATTGTGATAATATCCTTGTACAAACTGTTTGGTCCTCGTCGGTATAAACTACCACCTGGCCCACGGGGCTTACCGTTCTTAGGATATATCCCTTTCCTTTCAAAGTACCCATTCAAAGATTTCACAAAGTTGGCTGAAAAATATGGAAATATATTCAGGTAAACAAAAATTCTTGAAATTTCTGAATTATTTATAATTATATTTATTAAATTGAGAGATTTAAAATTAGATATATTAAATTACATGCCATTTTTAAAGAATATTAAATCAGTTTTGATAAAAGAGATACTTGGTATTCAAAAATGATATTCTAATTCTGTTAATAATAGGTTGAAAATGCAATGTTTTGAGTAACTTAATTTGACGTTTAAAAATTCTATGATTGCATATAAAACTTTTCTAATGAAAAACTTCAAAACTTGTCTTTATAACTACATTAATAATTAAAAAAACTCTAAAACTGTCGAAACATTATAAACTTTTAAAACTTTAAAAATTATAAATGTTATCCATCTTGTAAATATATGCGTATCTAAAATATCTGTTTTAGTGCCTAATATTTGATTTATGTATACATTAATAAATGTTCTTTTTTACACCTCTAAAAATCTCAAGATAAGTCACTATACAAATAGTTCCTTTCCTTTTCTTTTTTTGAGATATTGTAGTATTTAATTCTTTTTATTATTTTTTACACACGAAATTATGTAATAATCATTTTGTTGTTTCATCAATTCATTTTTTCATATTTTGATATTTATGTTATGCTTCATATAGTAAATTTAAGAAACTTTGTTATCATCATAAAAAATAAAAAGAAGTTCTTATCATAAAAATATTAGAAAAGACTGTTGTTTGTATTATCATGATAATAACGGCCATTCATACTTTTGCAAATAGAACTTCGACAGTGTAAAAGAAATTATTGCCGTTATGATCATTTTAATGGCGATATAAAAAATAACTGTTTTTTGTGATTATATTAATAAAAAAAGTATTTAGTTATTCAAAGGTGAAACCTATCAGCAGTCTAAAATCGAAAAACAATCCAAAATCTTTAAAATAACTTAATTGATTCTTAACTTAAAATGAAAAATAATTTTAAACTTAAACAAGCGTATAATATTAACGATATGTTTCCTTTTAAGTTTAAATTGTTTTTTTCCGGTTTTTGCTTCAAGAAATACGTGCTTTTGTCTGTATCAAGTGCGTATTCGAACAAGAATAAATCCTTTTGTCATTGCTGCAACATAAAATTTAATTCCAATGTCATTTACTTCTTCCTACAGTTCTTAAATCCAAAGCTTTTTCTCATAATTCGAAACTTTTTCTAAATTTCAGCTGAAATGCTTCCATAGCAAGTAACAATGAAAAAATATGAAGAACATATTTCATGCAAAGCTTTGCTCAAAAATGGAGTGCATAATGCAACACTCTTGAAGAGCTGTCCTTTTTTTATTATTTCTAAAATAGACTGCAAATGGTCTTATTCTTTTAAAACTTTGTTCGCGAAAGGATAGGTACATTAGATAATATAGAAATCTTTAAAGCATGCGCTCGGGAATTGATATTGAAACTTTAGTACACAAATCACAACTGAAGAAGCTAATTATATCCTATTTATATTTCATTTTAAATCTAGCCTCATATCTGTAATGAATAAAATATGAATTTATAAAAATTTCCTTCCCTTTATAGTGAAGGTAAAATTAAGTTAGAAATATTATATATATAAGTATCGCTATTTATTTGCACTAACCGTATTATAATTTTTATTCAAAATTTTAATGTTTTTTGAAAAATTCTTTATATATATATATAT
>JAOUZG010009418.1:3820971-3873425 GCA_026289955.1 Argiope argentata
TATATATATATATATATATATATATATATAAATTTAAACCATTTTCATTTATTATTATTTTTTCATTTTGGATCTAAAAAGGAAAATCGCATATGGTCTAAATCTAGAAAGATTTAGCCGGTCCGTTGTTATCTTATTTTTTAAATTATTCTTTTTCTGTTCGATATTCTTTCCATTATAAATGTAAATAAATGATAATCATCTATAAATTGCTAACTTAATTAATCATTTTTTGTTAATTTCCCTAAATTTTGTGCAAACAAATTTCGTCCCGTAGGATTCGCTGGTCACAACGGAGCGGAATGGATCGAACAGCGGCGATTCGCCATGAAGACCTTAAAGGATATTGGAATTGGCAGAATCGCTTGGGAGAGTAAAGTAGAAGTGCGTTCAATACCTTTCCAGTATGAAAATTTGTCTTAGAGAATAAGAAAAGCTGATCAAGACAAGAATAATTGCTAAAAGTTTGAATATTGCTGTCTATGGTTAAGAATTTTTAGTACAACTATGATAATTAAAGATAGCGATAACTCTCAAAGAATTCATTTTAAATTTATTATATTTTATATTTACTATATTGAATAATTCATTTTAAATTTATTATATTTTATATTTATTATACCGAAGAATTCATTTTAAATTTATTATATTTTTTTATTTATTATATCGAATAATTCGTTTTAAATTTATGATAACGAATTCATATTTTATTGCTACATATTTTGCGTTATAAATAATTTAGTTGTAAACTCTATATTTTATACACATAAGATCTGCTGAAATATTTTGCATATTTTAGGAATAAAAATTTCAAATCATTATTTGATTTTTCTGAAAAGGATAAATCAATATCTTTTTTTTTTCTTTTTCATGAACTTTTGGTCTGTTATCTAAATTCTTCAAAAACTAGATCTTAAAAATAAAAGGGGAATTCAAATATATTTATTTCATGGTGGAAGTTCAACGTCGGCTTAACTATCCTTCTTGGAGAGATACGAGAAAATATGGAAATTCGATCGTATAATTTAATCACATAACCTATTTTATAAAATGCAGAATGAAAAGCTGATCAAGACAAATGAAGTTACTTTCCTTTTTTAAAAACTGACTCTTAAGCATGGAATTCTGAAAATGAAAACGTGATGGCTAGCGGTTTTTCCAAAATTGGCATAAGTCCAACATTTTTATGACAGGAAAGGATATTAACAGATTTACTAAAGATTATGCGAAAAAGAGGGTTATTACGTTTATATAAAAATTGCAGATTTCCATCGAATTTTGGAGTTAATTTGCTAAATTTAAACAAAACTGTATGTCTGTCCTTATGCACGTGAGCAATATAACTGAAAATACAATGAGATAGATGAAAAACGAAGAGTAAAAATGGCTTAAGAATTTAATAAGCTTGATAAATGAAATTTAGTGCTCTGTTTTATTACCAAAATAATAGGTTTGTCACAAATTTTGTATTAAATTGATCCTAAAAAAGAAACTCACATTTTTTTCTATTCTCTATACTTTATAACAAAGCTTAACGTAAGCATGGCTTATTGTGGAACTATATGTGAAAATCAAAGGAAGAATAATTCCATTTTTATTGTGTAATAACAAAAAAATACAATTTAAAAAAGTAATTTGTCTTATTTTTTCAAAATGTGATGCAAAAGAAAAGCAAAAGTATTCTGTCTTATTTCAAAGTTAAAGATAATAATGAAATGCATTTAAAAGAATTAAACAACATACTGCTGTCAATAAACCTTACCATGCTTTATATTTGCTTACTTAATTTTCATCAAGCCGTTAAACTTTAGTCCAAATGTCCAAAACTTTAGTCCAAATAACAATGAAAATGAATTTCAATTTAATGTTTTAATTAAAAATTGATTGACTGCAAATTAAATTAAATTAAGTTTTAATTAACAATTTATTTAAAAATTTAACTATCTGAAGCGATATATTTTTGTTTATAATTTAACAAATTTCATCTTTCATTTTCCAATTGTGTTTTTGAATAACTTTTTTGTCATAAACTGTAATTCATTAATGCATGGATTCTTTTTCGCAGACCGAAGTGGAGGATTTCGTGCAACTCCTGGAGCAGGAGGGGGGCAAGCCCTACGACGTGTACGACCCCCTCTCCACCAGCGTCTCCAACAATATCACCAGCATCATCCTGGGCAAGCCGCTCCTCAGGGGAGACCCGCGGAGAGCCATCGTCGACGGGGGGATCGAGGGCGCCATCATGACTTTCAGCAGCAACAACCTCGCCTCCTTCTTCCCTTTCCTCATGCAGTTCCTCGCCAAGCTGGGCCTGACGTCGCAAGCCAAGACCTTCAAGAAAGTTTCGGATTTCCACGAATTCATCAAGTAAAGTAACCACGCTGTTTGTGTAAAGTAACCCAATTTCAGTGTCATGAAAGGAATCAATATATACAATTATCCAGTGCTATCTGTAAAGAAAGGGTGGATTTTTAAAATATTCTTCCAACTAGAAATTCTAATTTCTGTTTTTGGCATAGAGGAAGTCAATTATGTATTTTCCTATGGGTGCGAATAAAAATACATCGAAACAGGAATTAGTATCTGGTTTTAAACTTCAGGTTTTTAAAATATAAGAAAATGACGTTGTTTTCGTTAGTGGATTTTGAATAATTGAAAACAACAAATAAGTGAGGCTCGATATCGCATAGGCAATGAATAAAACATAAATGGCAATATTCGTCAACATCTTTTAATCATATATAATTTTTTACCTGATTTTACCAGCATTGCATTATTATTGTGTATGCTTCGTTGACAGCAAATGCGTTTTTAAAAGGTTTACCAGCTTTTACCAGTATTGCATTATTATTACGTCTGTTTCATTGACAGCAGATGCATTTTAAAAAGGTTAGCCAAGTATTATGACATCATAGCTGTTATTTCAAAATGCCTAATTCTAATGGTTTTGGAATTAGATAATTTAAGCTATGATCACAATGGATATACTGTATATTTCAATAAAGAACTCATCAATAGGAAGACAATAAATTATTTCAACTGAATTTCTAAAAGTGCTTATTATTTTGGATTTACATCTAAAGACAAAATAATAAAATTTTATCGTTACGAAATAAATAAATGTAATTTTTAATGAACATATCTGATTTGGTAAGTTTTCTATATCAGCGTTTTTTAAAATCATTTGAATTTATAATTTTTATTTAAGCCATATGAGCATTTTTGCAGGTATACATTTTCTGCAAGCTATTTTGATATAAATGATCTGTCATTAACTAGTCGCCTTTGGTGACTAGCTGGTTCACCGGGTATAATGGCTATATTTTAATTAAATAATTTACCGCACTTTGGGGTTCGTGTAGATTGGGAGTTGATAAAACAATCCCTCAAAAATCACAAGACGTTTATGCGTAGAAATTTCTAGGAGATACAAGAAATTACAGCAGTTACGCCACAATTACGCATCCCCAATTCAGCTAATACAACAGGAAACAGCTTCTAAGCACAGAGGTTTCTAATACCTTAGACAGATAACAGATAAGTTCTGTACACTAAAGATTCATTATTTTCTAATCATCATGGTCAATCGGGTGGTGGAATTTATACCTACTTAGCGGGAAAATCTAGGACTTTCGCCAAAGTTCTGGGCTATCTCGCTTAGTAATGGTCCCAGACCTTAGGTAACAGAAATTTCCAGAACCATATATTTTTCTCCAAATCTCGCCAAGTCATTAAGATTCTTGCCAAAAGACACCAAATCTCTGGAAATGTCATTTTTACGTAAAATAAGCATACATTGCGCGATTTTCACCCCAGATCCTGATGTATTTTAAGACGAATACAAATATTTACAGAAATATTTACAAAGGTTTTAACAATAATTTGGATATTACTTCTTACGCATAGGTCCGTAAATTACCAGACATTATAAATCTGTGATTTTAATTGACTCACATGTGTTCTGGTCCTTGTGTACATAACCCTACCTAATGAAGACCAGTACCATAACAACATAGAGCTATGATACGCTTCGATGTGCGGCTCATCCATCTCCTAAAGTTTGCAATATCGCAATTTCCATTTCTTATACGTATGTAAACTATTAATAAGAATCATTTACTTTTGATGAATAGCGTTATTGATTGGAAGAGTACTTTCCTATGCCCTTGAAAGGGTTAAAATATTTTTTAGCAAATTGCTGTTTAGATTAACTAAATTAAAGTATGTAAATGAAAATTTAAATGTAGGAAATCTTTTCTGAAGAGAGAAATTAAGAAACCGTGAAATGCATTTCATATTTTTCATTTTAAATAAATTCAATTGTTAACATAAATTAATTTTGTATCATTTATTTTTTATTACAGAAGCGAGATGGAACGTCGTAAAAGTATTCCCTCAGAAGAATGGAATGAAGAAATTTTTATCGACGGATATTTGAAGGAAATGCAAAAGGTTAAAGAGAAAACAGGAGTGAAGACATGGTTCAATGGTAATATCTTTAATGAATCAAGTAATCGTTAACAAATTAAGTTATCAAGAATTAACTGTTATTTTCTTTTGTCAAAAACAACAAATATTTGAAAAAAAATTCAGGAAGTACTCATAAAATAAATAAACATTGTCGAAAAAATATGCCGTTTTTCATATATAATAAATAACAAAAACCGTATTTTTTCATCGATCGTTTCTTTCTTTTTTTTTTTTTTTTTTTCCTTTGGTTCATTGTTAAAGAATGTTTTAAGAAAGGAATAGTTCCATTTGTAGCCTCTCCTTTGCTTTTCACGAATTTTCACATAAATGGAAAAGGGTCATAGTAATCTGGCGTCAAGGTCTCGGCATCGTAAGAGGGAGGGGAAGGAGCTTCAAATTCGAGAACCTATTCCATCGAAGAACCGTCTTGTCCGTGTGTCTAGTTCACGTGAAATCAGTGGGTGCCACACATGTCCTTGCTGGTGTTATATGCAAGAATAAGAACTCCATGTCAGGAGACGTTCTCGTCATCTGATCTCAATTCAAAATGGGGAGCTTTGATCCGAAATAGTCCTAGTGTTGCTTTAAAACGGGTTGTTAATAAAACTGATAATGATGATGACGCATCCTATTTACAATGCAAAGAGAGAAGCAGTAGCTTTTTAGGGTATGGACCCCTGAGCATCCGAGGGCAGAAGTCTGAATTCTAGCATATGAAGATAACACACATACAAACATTCGCTTGCACAGGCCCTTTTTTACAGGGGGTTAGGGGTACATTCACACACTTCCCAGATAGTACACAGATGAACAACAATGCCCTAACTGGAACTCGAACCCAGGATGCCCAGGTATTAACTTAACTAAACAAAACTAAACACTCAAATTAATATCTAAAATTTGATCGACGTGTCTTTATACTTGCCAGTCTAAGAATAAATCTATTAATAACTGGATATATCAAAAGATAAAAGTAAGCATTTGATATTGATATAAGCATTGATTGATAAAATTGATTTAAAATTAATAAATCACCCCAAGAAAATTTGTTTTGCATTTATCTAGATTAGATTAACTTAGTACTTTTAAATGGAATTCGTCATGAAATTCTGCTCTTAAGTATAATACCTAATATTTTGTGGTATTAGCTAATGTGTTATGGTTAACTGTACATTATTTAAATCGGTGATCGATTAAAAAATTATTATATGTTTAAATATAAGTGTTTTAGCTAATAAGCTGGACCAGAATGAGATCCTTAAATTCATCGCACTCATTTCACATTCTGATTTGAGTCAATATACTGCATTATCTATCAGTATTTATTGTAAAAAGAGAAAGTGATAAACCCAGCACATGCACGAAAAATAGGAAATAAATTTCTTTCATTAATTTTGGCAGTGTATCGGTGATATTATTCGATTTGAAGTGGATATTATATAATCAATGCTTTTCATCTTTCAGACCCAGGCAGTTATCTCTGTTCAAGGCCAAGGCCATAATAAGCTCTTTTAAAAAGGAAGAAGAATAGAAACAACCATTTAACGCGATTTCATTCCCGCTATCTTAAAGTCCTTCCAAGATTTTTTTTATGTGACTTTCCTGAAGGTTAATTATTTGTATTTTCGGATACTTACGTTTATTAGCAAAGTACGCTTCGTGGCAGTTCAATCATTCGAGAAATGTGACATTGGGATATCTCCAAGAAAGTACGAGATGTACAAGAAAGAAATGACGAGATAAAAGTCTACAACAAATACAAAATGATACAAATGAAAAAATTATTTTGAAAAATTTCTTCAGTGATTTTATAATGTGATGTTGATAGGCTTGCTCTTTGATACGTGTAGTATTAGAAAACGGAAGTTTAGGTATTTTTAAAAGAATGTATTAACCATTAAAGATTTTTATCCTTTTATTTGCAGGGTGAAAGAACGCAGAAATGTGAAGTTTTTCAGAGTGTATGTACAATTGATTTAAAAAATGGAAATTGGTTCATGAAATAAGAGAACATTTTGAAATGAATTTAATAAATTCATTTAAATTTCATTTTAAATTCCTTTAGAGAATGAATTTAAAATATTCATTTCGTAAATTTCGATAAAAAATTTGGAAATTAAGATTTAAATTAAATTTTAAAATATCATTAGATACATGATTTTATAGATATATATGTATGTGTGTGTGAGAGAGACAGAGAGGGGGGGGAGTCTGTTTACGTATATATATCTATATGTATAGTGTGTGTGTGTGTACGCTTCATAATTTCAATAAAAGAGCTCATTTTTTGTATGTATTATATATAAATACATACACAGATAGAAAATATAAGAGACTAATTTCCAATATGCATTAATCAGAGGACATACAATTATGTTTAAAATGGTGAATTCCCCTTATCATCCTATATTAGCTGCATCACAATCATTATTGCCTAGAAAAACAAGCAGTTACGGGTTCATTATATGATAGTCTTTACCTGTTCTTGATGAGAGTTCCACTTATCATCAATATTCCATCTTTCCTCTTCAGAAAACAACCTGACCGGCAGCTCGCAAGCTTTATTAATTGGTGGAAGCGACACTTCGCGGACGTTCCTCTGCTGGATTTTCCTGGCCATGGCCCTCTACCCGGAAGTGCAGAAGAAGGTCCAGAAAGAGATCGAAGCCGTTTTGGGGAAGGACGGGAAACTGAAGTGGTCCGAGCGAGCTAAGCTCCCTTACACCTACGCCACTATCCAGGAAACCCACAGATGGAGGACCATTACGCCTCTGGGAGTACCGCACTGGTAAGATGAGTGCCGGATTCTTACAATCTGGATAACCTGAACAAGAAATTAAATGTGACTTTTATTTTACTTTCCTGTATAAAAAGACAAGATTTCTGTCGTATCGCCATGTTACAGAATTTCCTGAATCTGAAAAACAAATTTTTGAAATTTCTGATTTTCTGTGAATTTGATGAACGAAGCACGATTTGAGATGGATGAATTGAATCTAGAGTAATGTCCTTGCATCAAAGTTGTAGAGTTTTATTGGATTTTGAACGAAATTAATTCGAAGAATTCATTCATCTGTCTGAGGATATATGAACACGATTATAGCAAAACACAAAAAGCTAGCTAGATAAAATTTGATACATTGATGTATGCAGGTTCTTATCCAATTTTGAAACAAAATAATCAAGCGATTCACCATTTGTATTTTTAGTTGCATGCTAATAGTTTTCTCATAAAAAAAGGAAATAAAAGTTTTTCTATACTTAATTGAGTCAAAATTTAGAATTTATTCAATCTGTCTTCAAAAAGCTCTCAAAATGCGTATTCGTTTTTTTTTCTACGCCATCAAGAACATAATACATTTGCGCAGTACTCTGTAAATAAAAATCTGAGTATTTTTATTGCTCAAACATTTTTGTTAAATAGTATTCGATGAAGTTTTGCGGAGATATTTTTACTCGTTTATTAGAATTGAAATCAAAGTTGCAAAAAAAGTTTAGAGTATATTTCTTGAACCCTTCATAATTTTTTTACAAAATATTAACAGATTGAATGTAAGGTCTAAAGAATACCTAATGCGAACACTATTTTTCCCTCAGGGTGAAGGCATTTAATAAATTAAAATTCTAATGAAATCCAATGAACTAAATTCCCAATCCAAATTTTACAAAACACTTAATATATTTCTAATTCCTCCGAGTAAACTAACCCAGATTTTAGCTAGTTTGACAGTGAAATTTTATGTCGAGGAGGCATAAAGTTGAAAGCAATTTCCCTAAAATAACCTTTTATTAAATACAAATTTAATGCGCACATTATTGGAGCAATCGAAATAATACGTTAAATATTAAAATTAAAGTTCAAATTAATATTTCCAGACCTTGGTTCACCAGATTCGAAGCCTTCATCTTTTCTATCTAACATTTAAACGAACTGAAAGAAACTATCTTAAAGTGGTGGAGCACACAACTAACTTCTCTTCCGTCTCGACCGAAGAGCTTAAACCACTTCTCATATTCCGTCACAAAAATACTTACACGAGACGAGTTCAAATAGTATTCAAATGGCACTGCCTATCACAAATAAAGAAACTTGCAAAAAGGTCGGTTCTTTTAGTTGAGATCATGGCGCAGAATTGGAAAAACTTAAGGACACCATAAAAATTCGGATCCGAAATAAATTTCTGTATGGATCTTTACCAAATGCCCAACAATATTTATGAACTCGGTTAAAATAATTATGAATCCCTGCGAAATGCCGAATAATTTAATAAAAAAATGCTGTTAAATCTACATTATTAAGTGAATTTATTGTCATTATTAGACGTCCGAATTATATTTACATTTATGCATTAAATTTTTTATCATCATAACCATTGATTCTTTTTCTCAATACTCTTTAACCACTTCCCATACAATGACGTCTTTGACACATTCATCGAATTATTGAATAATTAATTTTAAAGCTGCAATTAAGTGAAAGTATTCAGTAATTTAAAATGCCAGAATCATTTAGAAACTTTTCCTTATCTTAAAACTCGTTACATTATTATAGGAATTAAAATAACAATAAATGTGTAATATTGGATCTGTCATTTAATTAGGAAGTTAAATAAATTCGTATGTCAAGTGGTTAAAAGCGTATTTTGTGATTTTTTTTGTCAAATATTTTAATTTAACCCTCTTTTATTAAACTAATAGTTTTGTAACTTTTTTTATTAGTATGAAACTATATCTGTTCGGTAAGCAACATCCTAATTAAACAAAGATTGATCGTAATATAATTAGGATGTTTTGGTGTCCAATTAGTTATTCTTAATTAGGATGGCCATTTCTACATGCTAAGAACTAAGAATATTTTTTTCCATACCTAGCGTGTATATAAACTGCAAGTAATTCGATGATTGTCCACAACATTAGCATTTTACCAATGGCGGATTTAGGTAATTTGTGTCCTTGTCAATGTACATTATGGAACCCTTCTTAACCCTTTACCGACTGACTGTACTTATAAGTACCACCTAAATCTGAATTATATTTTCATAATATGACTATTTTTGGCGACAATTTTCTAAAAAACAAGGAGAATTTAACTCAAATAGCAAGAAGTTAATATAAGCTAAAAGTAAGAAAAAATATTTAATTAATAATTAAATTAATTAAGTTATTTCTATTAATTAAATTTTTTATCTTGGGTTCTCTGGAATTATTCTGTAAGGAAACTTAACTACTGGTGCAAAAATGAAGTTGGAAAATTATTGGCAACATAAATCAGTAGATAAAGGGTTAGATAAACTGGTCAATTCAGTTTTATACTAACATATTTTTTTATCACATTGATGCTTAACTTTTGGTATTTTTTTATTTTATTAATTTTATAAAAATGATTTTATTTATCTCTTTATTTCAGTTTGTCTGGTAACTATGCTTATACAGAATAAATTCTTTAGCTTTTTTTCCCACGTTTATATGGACTCAGATAAAAAAAATTGGCATAATGAAATATATCTAGTTATATTTGATAAATTATAAATATTATCTCAATATAGTCTATCTTTACATATCGCAAAGACCAATACGTAAAAGTACAAATTAAATTTTTTTTATGTTTTAACAGTCCTTTTGTATTTTAGTCACAGTACATGATCGAATTTTTGATTACAATATTCCTCACCAAAGTTTATAAAATTATCAGTTAAACATAGTGTGTTAATATTTCAGTTAATTAATCCGTTTTGTTCAATTTTCCAAAGATGTCAGCTTTATTTGTTGGTCTAATTTCTAATAACTAGCTAAGTTTTGCAGTGTTTTTTCTTTAGTAGTGGAACGAGAATTTGGAGAAATGTTGAGAATTTTGAGGATATGCTCTTGAATTGGTGCTCTTCTCGTATAACAACATGATAAGTGCGAGAGAAAATGAAGAGAAAAAACAGAAACTGACCACTTTATGGGGGGGGGGGCAATCGCCACGAAGACAGTTCTGTGAATTGGCTGATATTATATCAATGACAACAGTGGGCCAAAAGAAATCCTGTCGATATTGCCTCGTTCCGTAGTGGCAGGTGGTCGGGTGTACATGATTAGAAGAAGGTTTGGAAAATAAAAAACCGCGTAACTCAGAAGCTAAAATGACTTTTGATTTCCGGCCATTAGGAAAAGGTTAAATATTACAATGTGAAAAAATTAAAATTATTTCTTATATACGTGCCTTACTGAGTAAATATAATAACATTATTACTCTTGCCAGCGTCCTGGTCCAGGGGTAGCGGCTCTTCCCCGTGATGATCTGGGCGTCCCGGGTTCGAGCCCTAGTTTGGGTATGATTGTTCTGTGTCCTGCGTTCTATCTGTGAGGGTCGTATACGAACCCCCATATAAGAAGGGATTGTGCTAGCCAGTATGTGAATTTCATCTTCGTATGAGCCAGAAGTCAAGCTTCTGCCCTCGACTGTCAGGGTTCTTTATCCTCAGAACCTACTGCACCCTTCCCTCCTTTCCGCTGTAATGCGGACCCAAAATAATAATCATCATTTTTTTTGTCTTGGTTTTCAGTTAATGTCATTATTATTTCTGTTCAAAGTTTTCATTATTAAAGTAAAAAACGCTTTCATATTACAGCGCAAGCGAGGATACGAAAATTGGAGGATACGATGTACCCAAAGGATCAGGCATTCTTCCAAACATCTACGCCCTTCACAACGATCCTAAATATTGGAAAGATCCTGATAGCTTCTTGCCGGAGAGATTCTTGGACAAGAATGGCTGCCTCATCATGAATAGGCTCGATAGCTTTGCACCCTTTTCGCTTGGTAAACCGATTCTTTACTCTTCCTTTACTTACGAAATCTCTTCATTTTTTAAAAAAAATTTAAATTACACGAACTTATAAAGTGTCATGAATGAATTTATGACAAACTTAAATTTAATCATTTAACATCGATGACAAGGTCACGGAATCTCAGCTTTGGGTTGGATAGAAGCAAATTCGAAACTTAGTCTCGCTGAAATGCCACTGTGCTTAAAACAGAGTGTTTGTTAAACTGTGTGTATTGAAGCGCTCATTTGATGGTTAATGGAGTATAAATTAAAAGATAAGATGTGAAAGTTCAAATGCCGTCCTTGTCATCTAATCTTGGTTCAATGTAACGAGTTCACACTAAAATATGGATTCAAAGCGTGGTGTTCATTTAATTTCGTGACAAAATCATGTTCTTTTCCTCTGCTAAAAATGCGTATTTGTCCTTGCGCAAATTTTGTGTATTATAGGTCCAAAAATTAAATTCATTCGATTGACACGATGATTCAATATCTCTATTTGAATGCATTTTTGGTATGCTGTCTTTTGAAAATATCCAGATAAAAGTTTACTTTGAGACTATAATTTCGAAGTGATAGCATTTTCCTTTTTATGGTAAAACCTTCATCTTACATTATTTAGCTCTTAAGTAATAAAACTACTAACAAGCACCAGTTATTGTAAACATCACAAAAGGTATCTCGAAGAAAGTTAAAGTTTGTAAATTAATTGGAAGAAGGAAGTACTTAAACTTTAATCCAGAATTTGATTCTAGATGTTTAAAGATTAAAGATATCAGATAAATTAATTATTTTTCACTTAGTTGTTTTTTTACATAATCAAAAATTATGTTTTAAAGATGCATAGTAAATGAAAAGATAATATGTTTTCCTGAGTTATTTGTTTTATGCCATTATGAAAAGTGCAACGATAAAGTCAAAATACTATCAGAAAAGATATATTTGAGATTTCATAATCATGTGCCAATAATAATGTAGTTTTGAAGAGATGATAGAGGAGTCTATAGAAATGATCCAAAAGTGAATAAAATGTGAAAAGTTTTACAACAAATGGCACTTCGAAATGCTGATGAAGCAACAAGAGGAAATGGGAACTCATATTCCTATAATAAGAAAATTTAGTAATTTAATAAGAAATATGTTATAATTTTTATGCATATATTATGAAAAGCGAACTGTAGCAGCAGCCTTATAAACCAGATAATATCCTTCGAGCTGAAGGGTCCCTTTTGTTCGATCGGTATATTACTCGGCTACAGGCCCAAACGTCACAGCTTCGTACCGCGACCTTCAATCGCAACACGAACCCAACTTATAATAAGCAACATTTTCTATGACCATTATTTCTTCGACTTATAAATTGAAATTCATCCAAAATAAAAAATGAGTCGATTTTGTAATTGTAAATCAATCTTTTCTCGAAAACAGTGCCATTAAACACTGACATTAAGTTTGCTACACATTTTGCAGTACCATTAAGTTTTTGCATTTGTTCTATTTTTATAGTTATTACAATTATTTTTCTTAAACCACAGTAATGCTTTTTTCTTAATATGAATTTTATATCATACCACTTGTCAACGAAAGAGATCAATTACAAGTTATTTAGTCAGTACAGCTTTTTAAAAAAATTGTGAATCGTCAATCAAATTTATTATTTACTATCTGAAAATTTTCCACCCACATTTTCTTAACCTACTGCATTAAAATTTAATTGAATTTTTCTTTCTCTAATATATGTATTTTTGTAGAATAGGAGTATTATCGAAATAAATTTATTTCATAAATTGCTACACATTTTGCTTTTATTGCAATCATTAATAATTCAAGTCATAAATCTTTCAACGATGTCGAGCGCTGTAATTCCATTATTTAATTCTGAATGTTTACTCAGAATTTTTAATGGAATATTTAACACTTTACGATACATTTTCTACTAAACAATGATAATGCTGCAACAAACTTCATATTTTTTTAACCAAATAAAATCTTTTTGCTCTGAATTGAAAAAAAAATGATGGAAAGTATGTGAATTGGCTTTTTATCAAATAGAAGTATAATATGTAAATTTTATATTTGATGCAAAATGAATCAAATTTCTCAAAAAAGATTAAAATTTCAAAAATTATTTAAATTTTTAATGTGTTTATAAAAAAAATATCTGTACTATTTATTTTCATTTTCTTCTGACTATCAATTATTGATTAAATTTGTATTTGAGAAACATTTAATACAATTAATTATTATTGCCAAAATATTAGATTATAGCCATAATTATTGTAAAATTATAATATTCCAACCAAATAAATCTTCTTACCAAATTCCTTGTAGTCTCTCAGTTGCAATGTCTTTTAAGTAGAAATTCAAAAGATTAAAATCTAATATTTGTCACACAATTTTGAAGCAAATATTTTATTTTTATTAAGTATAATAATTATGAATATTTTTATTTTGTCTTGTATCAAAATAAAAACTTTATAATAGTTAAAAGCTTTTTTTAACTCAAGTTTCACCAAATAACAAGGATTTCTTTAAGAAGTATCGTTTAACACCTCATTTCATTCATCATTTATCATATTTTTAGACTTTTTATGAGGTATTATTTTACATGTGTAATCAAAGTTGCAATAGTTTTTACTCAATTATGTGTTTCCATACTTAAATAATGTATTCAGGCATCAATTCCATCAGAAATACCGGACATTAATATATCACTATCTAATATACAAACTGAAAGCTTTTTCTAGCATCACTTTTTCAACTTTCTCTGATTTTTATGTGTAATTTTGGCCTTGTTTGATTAGACAGAAGATGCATTCACCACTGTAATATGAAAATTTACATTAAACGAACTTTTAGTGCAGGTCGAATTTTTTTTGTCCAGTCTCAAGAAATAGATTTCAAAGCGTTAAACTAGGCTAAAACTAATATGCTGATAAATGATCTATGCATGATGTATATGTTAGGTAATGATTAAAACAGTTCATTCTGAAGAAACAAAATGTTAATATTCTGAAGAAGTTTAACGATAAATAAATTTCAGAAGTCTTCTATTTTCAGAAAGTTGTGTGAGACATTATGACAGCACGATGAAGTAACTTCCTCTGCTATTTTCCCAAAAATTTCTTTAAAACATTTTACTTTCAATGTTATTTGATTTTAGGTGATTAATTGTATGATAATATTTCTAGAAAAATTTTTAAACTAGATAGAAAGGAAATAGATATTTTAAAAAAATGTTCAAAGCAATTTTTCAGAAACACAACATTATTGTGTTACTAAATAGTAAACATTAATTTTAATTATTTTGCATTTTTAATGCCGAGATCGATTTCTCACACCCTCACAAACAAGTAACATGATTGGCACGGGGTCTAAACTTAACTAATGACTAATGTATGAATAAATTCCAATAGTATTAATAATGCTTTGTCACCGAGAATACATTTATGCATAGTTTTAGAATTATCATATCAAGATGTGAAAAATTGGCAAAACAATTCAATCTTTATAAAAATGAAACATGTCAATTATAATGAAAGTTACTGAAAAAGGTGGTAATTTAATGTACATTCCATTTTTTATGAAGTGAATTATGTCATAGGGGGATTTTTGAAGCTGAATAAAAACTTCAAAGTAAAGGAAAAGTTTGAAACCTTATACTCATAGACATAAATAAAAATAATATAATAATGTGTTTTGACGCATTAATTCATTTTCATTCTTAAATTTTTTTTTCTAATCTATTAAATGAACTTAAGGTTACTCAAATGGCTTTAATACATATACGTAATTAAAAAAATCTGTAGACAACAAAGTAATGGAATTTTTAGACTCGTATTATCAAAAGAAAGAGTTTTTCTTGTACTTTCTGAGACGCTGTTAACACTGACACTTAAGATTTTTTCGATCACTGCTGCCATCTTAAGAAATAACGAATTTCAAATTATAAAATAGAAATACATGATTATAAAATAAAAATAAAAATTCGTTGGTTTAGTTCTAGCAAAAAGAATTCCAACAATTTAAAGGTTCTGCAACTTTCTCAGAATTGTTGAGAATAAAGAGTGCCGGATAAAACTGCTAGTTTTAATTATTGTTAGATCCTTTAGTTTTTTTAATTAGCTTTTAGCATAATTTTTATATTTTATAGCAATATAATCATGTTTCAAGTTGAAACCCAAATCGTTTTCATTGTTACCAAAATCTTCTTCTATAATTCATACTTAAGAAAGATTAATTCTTTTATCTACAAAATTTATTGAAAATAAAAATTCGCTTTATTTCATAAATTATACGAAACAGATGAAATAAAATTTGTAAATGATTTCATCTATTTCGTATAATTTATGATTTCATCTATTTCGTATATGATCGTATTCGTTTTTTATAATTTCATCTATTTCGTATAATTTATCATTTTTCCAATGATAATGCATTTGACCGTAGAATATAATACATTTAATACGTCAATAATTATTTATTCCTGTATATTCTCTTTGGTTTTATAATGAAACATATGATTAATAGAAGCAATATTGATATACTTAAGAAAAATAATGCATTTCTTAGATGAGCATCGGAACATACATTAGATAAAATACAAATTTAAATATACTATATAAATAGCAATTTATAAAAGCATTTTTAGATAACAAAACCCATATTTTAATTATCATGACAATAGCTAATCAAGATCGGAATCAAATCAAATGCATAATGAATCAAAAGCTTACAAGGAGCATTGTATGATATTAATAATTAATAACTTCTATTTATTCAATGAGTACGACCATAAATATCAAAATCTTAAAGGAAATGCTGTATGATATCAGTAAGTAATAGCATCTAACTATTCAACAAACACAACCGAAAATAGGAATCAAAAGCTCACAGGACGCGCTGTATAAAAATCAATAAGCAATAGCATCTGTTTCTGACACAGAATAGTTCATGTCGTTTCTTATTTTGTTTGCCAAAATCGCCGCTGAGTCGGAGAATGTCTCTGGGTCAACATTTTTGGAAAGCAAGTTGATTACAAACCAATTTTCGATGCCTAAAGATCTAATTATAAGAACCAAATCGGAGAGGTTGATATTTTTGCATCTCATCTTCAGAACTTTTACTCTTAGGGCTGGAGAAAGGATCAAGAAAATTCTGTAGCCGAGAACTAGATACGAGAGACAGCACACCATGTAAAACCAGTACAATAAAAACGTGTATAATTTCTGGTAAATTATGTCTGTTGGTAGTATCATCACAGCTTGGTGAGATAGTATATCACCAGATAATGTGTATCTGTTGACAGTGCACTGGCTTAACCTTGGAAAAATTTGGCCAGCACTGCAATATTCTTTCCAACATGGAGACCAATCTACATCAGCAAATTCGACCACATCCACACTGCTCATTGGCGTTCCATCAAAGAACATTCCCAAGAGGAGGATACATGAGGAAACATTTAAAGCATTGATGAATTCCGCTCCCAAGTAACTTATGAGATATTTCCTGTTTCGTTTGGCACTAGCAAGCACTATATCAGTTAGACGATTTATATTTTCTTCCCTGCTGTCTCCATTATTGTGCAGTAAAGTCACCAAAATTTCCATCTTACCGGATTCCATGAACTTCCAGAAGAATCGCGGAGCAATGAACAAAAGAGCTTGGAAAACCAGTAGAACGCTGAACCATTGGTCATTCACTTGGAAATATCCTACATGTCTGCCACCGGGATAATTTTTATTGTAAGCTGCTGGATCATATTCGACATTTTTATATTGCCAAAAATTGCTCTTACTTTTCGGTCTCAACTGGCAAAAGTCATCTAAGAATTTACGAGGAATGACATGTTCTGGGGAACACGAAATCTTTTCTTCAGGTCGGTCACACAACACGAGAATACTGAAAAGAATCAAAATGAAAGCCGTCACACCATAATGCAGTGAGAAAACGCCATTGTCAATGACGACGTTAGAATTTTTCGCTGTTTTCTTTACACGCTGGAACAGACTTGCCATTTTCTAAATATTCCTTATAACTGACTGTTCTTTTAAAAAGTGAATGATACTCTGACAAAGCAATTGGGAGATCAGTTAGTTCCCATGGCGAAAACAAATAAAACGAATACAGAAAAAAAATCGTCGGTAGAATCGCCTGCAGTTACCGTTACGCAATCCAAAGAGTTGTTCGTTCAAAGATGAACAGGTGGCTACTTTTTTTTCTCTCTTATGGTAATCAGTTCTTTGAAAATGTATGAAATTCTGAGTAACGGCAGATTTTTGGTGTTCAGATTATTTCAAATACTTCGAATAAATGTATTTAACTTCCTAAAAAATCTATTCAAAAAAAGATAGAGGAAAAAAATGGTATGTATATCTAATACTGAAAAAATTCATTAACATACTTTTGAAATAAAAAAAAATAAGTAGGTTAATTTAATTTTGTATCCAATTTTTCTAGGAAATAATGTTTTGATAAATTAGCTTTATTTAACTTAAAGCTGGTTTTTAATACATATTTTTATATATTTTTGTTTCCGATGACTAATAAAGATTTAAGTAATGTATTTTATGCCTTGTATTGTTTCTAGTTTTAATATAGAGATTGTTTGTTCTTTTCTAGGTTTAGGAAAATAAATTTAATTAAAATAACTTCATAATTCTAAAACTTTTATTTTAATGAATACATTACAGCAGTTGAGATATTGTAGTTTCATAAGTAATGCTTTGAATTTATCACTCATTTCATTCTTATCTTTCTAGCTTTTCGTGAAATTTCTTTTACATAAAATAAGTTTTTATTATAATCAAGTGGACAAGGCAAAATTCTGATCTGAAAAAAATATCTTGTAACGAATAAAAATTTTTGATTTATGAATTTTATTATTATTATTATTTTTGCTTTCAAAATTAAGGTTTAAAAACGAAATTATTGTTTATGAATATTTGTTGATTTGCATTGAAAAATGAAATTTTCTAAATGCTGAGAAATAGTTTATTTGCTATTTTCATTTCCAAACAGATAATAAAAAAATTTAATATTACAACTGGACTTTGAAAAAATAATTTGATAATTATCATAAATCATAAAGATAATTAAAAGTTGAAAGCCAAATATTTAAAGTAATTTGATATTTATAAGATCTGAAATAAATATTATAACAAATGTGTGAAATAAAATCGAGGAATAAATAATGATAATATATTTGCCCTTATATTATATTCCATATTTGCGCATATATTCGTAATTTTCCTATCGAACCTTAACATCAAATGCTTTTCCAAGTAAAGTTATTTAGTACAGCCATCTAATTGTGAGCTAAAATTTCTGAGGGGTCACGTCATAATTTATAACGGCCTGTTTCAGTAAACTTAGAATAAATGAACAGAAATAATGGGATGAAAACGGAGTAAAAGAAATATTTCCCCACATAATATATAAATGTGGCGAAATCGTTGTACCTCATTTGTCATTAAATATATATACATATATAATGAGCTAAAATGGAAATTTATAACAAAAAATCGGCAATTGTCAACAATATCGAATAAATGTTAGTTTTCTCATAATTCATCGGTATGTATCCAAAATATTTGTTAAACGTCATTATATCTAGCTTAAACCGGTTAGTGTTGACATTTAAAATGCATAAACGATGAATTTTTAATAAAACTGTTTATTAGATAAAGAGAAAACTGCGGTTTTTTAAAGATCAGATTGCATTGCTTAATCAAATTATGTATATCAAAACAGGATAAAGTTTAAGTCACGGAACAACTAAAAGAAATGTCGAATTTAAAACGAACAGTACATTATAAATGAGAAAATAAAAATAATACCAAAAATATGTTTACATAAAAAATAACATTACCTGTGAAAACTATAATTCAAAAAACAAACAAACAATGATTTAAATAAATAAATTCTAGAAATTTAGTAATTGTAATTTATATCTGATATTGACTATAAATGTTCCAAAAAAGTTCTAAAAGGAATATTTATCTTTCAACAAATAGCGAAACTCAAGCATGTGGGATAAAGCATCCCGTAATTTTTAGTATTAAAATCATTCATGCCTTGCCCAAGGTACAGAAAAAAAAAGAAAGTTTGTTAAAGAATACGAGACAAATTTTGGGAAGACCAATCCAGATTATGCATATTTTCCCTAAAGAATAAAGTAAAAAAAGTTATATTTAAATTCTTATTTAAATAATAATTTTTTAAGGAACTAAGAAAAAAATATACAGCGTTATCGTTTCAGCAATTCAATTAATTTTCCATATGAAGCGAAAGTTTTCCAGTATTCAATATTTTACGCTTCAATACACATTTTCCTTGCTTATTAACTGTATTTTTCTTTATTTTTTAAATATTTGTATATTATATACACAAGTTATTTTTAAAATAAAGATGCTAAATTTATTCTTCTGTAGTCATTAACCCATCAAATCAATAGTTCTTGAGAATATATGAATGGTTAACTCGGCGGCGAATAATGTCATAAGTATTTCGATATGTCATAGATCTTTAGCATGCTCTAGCATGAAAATAAATGGCGATCAATTTATAGTTAGCTTAATCTTTAAAAATAGAATCTTATTATTTACAGTATCGGCTGTAGAAAATTTAAAATTAAACTCTGTACCAATATATGGATTATTTATAAACATAAATGGGTTTTATTTTAGAATATTTAAATAGGGGTAGTAAATTTTCATGCATTTTTCTCCTCACAGTATATGTGAATTATCCTTTACTCAGATAGATATTTTATTAATTTTTTTGGTAATTTTTTAAAGATTTTCTGATTAAATTTTTCTTTAATTTCAGGAATTTAATGAAAGCAGACAATTTTTTTTAATATTTGAATAAAAATACAAAATTTCAAAAGAATATAAGTTTTTATTTATTTATTTATTCTCATTTCAAAATAGGACAATTCATAATTCATGATAGAAATTATACTGAATAATACATTTTTATTTAAAACTCAAATGTATATTGCAGCTGTTATTCATGAATGGCATTATGAAGGATTGATTAGCACAACGATTTATATGCTATATGATCTATCTAGAAATTGAAAAAGATTTACCAAAGTGAAATGTTTTTTTTTAAAAATTCTTAATTCTTAACACACAGCCGGGAAAAGGAGAGAATTCTGGACTTAAAAGAATCAGACCACATTTTTCTATCCTATTCCTCAACCGAGCCATACTATGAATGGGGGTTAATCTATTGTAAAGTGTGAAGGATTTTTTTCACTATGTTCACCTTGGATTTGAAAAGCTTGGATCTTGCCTTACTACTTAATATAACTTATCCGGTAACCAGCCCTGAAAATTAAGTTCTGCTTCGAAATGAGGAGTCAAGCTAATTAAAGATGTCGGTTGCAAATATAACTACCTTTTATCGATGAAGTGACGTACGTTCTTCTGGAGGCATTATACCGAGGCCGATGATGACTCTTGGAACTCCACCTTCATTTCCGCCAATGAAGTCGCTGCTGTCCGATCATTTAGTTTTTTCCATTATCCTTGAACGCTGATAGGAGTAGCTGTTTAAGTTTACCCTAACACCAATTGTCCAGGGTACTTCAGGCACAGAAATAAGAAGCTTCCGATAAGATGATTGTTTCTAATTGCCTTGGTGGATGCAGAAATGGCGTGAGGGCAACTACTTCTTATAGATGATGAGATATATCCTCTACAGTAGAAATTTTACCGTTATGGATTGTTCTTGGGACTCAACCATAGTTCCCGTCTAAGCTGTTGATTGACTGACATCTTGTGAAAGAATTTCGTTCGAAATTTCATAGTTTAATTTAGTTATATTAATGTACCGTTGTAAAGCAACACTAGTATTACTTTGGGATGGACGTAGTAATTTTGAGCCACGGTCAGATGACGAGGACGACACCTGAGCTGGCACCCCTCCCTCTTCGCACCACACCAATGGCTGGAAGTTTGGCCGGAAGGAATTAACGTGCAACAGACCTCTTTACTCGATGGTTCTTCGATGAAATCCTGTCTCGATCCTGAAACCTTGCGACTCACACATCGAGATCATAACACCAGGCCCCGCGGGCCCTATAGAAGCATATTTAGTCATAATTTCTTGGGCCAAACTCCATCCGTCTAGGTCAAGGTGATTTTGAGTCATCGTATTCACAGTTAGAAATTGGATCTTCGGGGGGGGGTCATTGAACAATAATTTTTTTCTGTATATTTTTTGTATTATTTTTTAATATTTTGTATTGAAATTGCCTCTTTGTAGATTAAAGGCATCTTCCTTCTTTCAGGCAGGCGAATCTGCCCCGGCGAGATGGTGGCGATGATGGAAATATTCCACTACTTCACCGTCATCATGCAGAGGTTCGACATTCGGCCCCTGAGCGACTCCCCGCCCAACGCCGACGAAGGTATCAATGGAGCCACCTTCCAGCCCCTTCAACAGAAACTGAGATACATTCCGAGGGCGTGAGAGGGTGCCCGCGAAACATTTCTGTCGTTTAAACGTAGCAAGAGCATTAGATTTCTTCTCTTTGCAATATGTTTAGACGAAATGGTTCTTGAACTTCTTGTATGATAAAAAAGATTATGTAAATTTCTCTCTGAAAAAAGAGAAAATATTTTTTTGTGATTCATGTAAATAAACTTGTTTCAAGTTATTTAAAAATGTTTTAATGTCTACTTCCAGTTTGTTGTTAGTTTGGTAACTCAAGCAACAAAGTCATCTTGACTAAAAATTCACCTCGCAATATCGTATCATTGTTTTATTTCTGTAGTTCCCAGCTTTGATTACTTGGTATTGTTATTAGCTTTGGCGATTTAAAAGGAAAGGAAAGTAGCGCCATAGTCCAAATATTTACTTTTACCAATAAAAGATAATTGTGTTTAAATATTTCATATATCTCAAACAGATAAATTAATTTTTTTTAAAATTAATTTAATAAAAATTGTTTATGTTGATTGTTAAAATTATAATTGTTAATTGTTAAAATTATAATGGTTAATTGTTAAAATTATAATGCAGTCACTATATTAGATTGAACAATGAAAGATCTAATATTTGTTTGTGTTCTATCCTGTCCATCGTCATTATATGACGACAAGTGCAGGTAAAATAAGACCGAGAAGAGCCAAATACACGAGAAGACACAGCCAAAGAATACGACAATTTCATTTGTTGTAATAAATAAGATTTTATAATACTACACGCGTGATTTTTGTATAAGTTCATTTTTGGTATTATTTTTCTCCCCCCCACCGGAATATGCGGTTATTTATACTTTATCCTATTTTGATAATATCTTAATTTTTTTTTAAATATGAAATATGCTTTTAAAAATCTGACGTTTTGACGTTGAATCTGACATTTTGTTACGTTAGTTTTCTCTTTACGTAACGAAAGCAGTTTCATTAAACTTTCATTTACAGATGCAAGCGTGAAATAATGGCATTTAACAAATATCTTGGATGCACCCCGATCAAATATGAGGGTGAAGATATTCATCGTAACATATCGATCGTTTCTAGATAGCGCTCTTTTGCACAAACAGATATATTGAATAAAATAAAAGATAAGAAAAATGATAAAAGCGAAAAAAGCAAAGATCAAGGCATACATTTTATCTTATTTTTACGTCAGTTTGGACTTCAATCTCGTATTTATAAATTATTCAGTATTTAATATGATCCTTCATCCTTTCATCAAATACGATTCTTATGGAATGAAATCAAGTTAATTTTTAAGAGAATACCTAAAAAGACAATTATCAGGAAATAGATATTAAGAAAAGACCTTTTTACTGCTCCTGGGGCAGCGAAAAACTTTTCCAAAACTTAACTGAACATGTTAGTTTCATGTTCAGTAAAGTTGTTGATTTTGGAGATTTTATTTTTTAATTAATTTTTGAAAAAGAACCGAGGAGACTTTTACAGATAATTTAAAGCATTATAGTTTTTCTTTAAAAATAGGAAACAGATTTGAAAATAATTTTAAATATTGCGAATTAAAAGAAACTTATGATTAAATAATAAACTGGGGGAATAATAAAAAAAATATTCTAAACTTTAAAACTAAGAATTTTAAATTTGTTTTTAATCCCTGTCTTCAATTCTTTCACAATTATTCATCATTTAAACGTCCTTTCGGCTCAATAATAGCATTTCAAACGTCTGTAGATTTTATTAAACACTTCATTAGAAAGCCTGAAAGTCATATCGATTTATAGTTTACTGCTTTTTTTTTCATCATTATTAAGGGAAGCCGTTCGTTGGTATACTAAAAATTTCTTGCAATTTTTGGAATAATGTAAAATGTTACTTTATGTTGTGGAAAATGCATTGAACATGTAGTAAAAACACAGCAAAGCCGTACACAATTAACAGCACTTGTTAAAATTCACATAATCAGCGGCAGAAAATAGAAAATTAAAAAAAAAGGTGATAACTCTCTGAGTGTGCGACGAGACCTTGCTCCACAATTCCAGAAAGAGAACTGTTCTTCTTGTGAGCGTGTAAACTCTATAAACAGAAAGTCTACATATATCGATTCCTAATAAAAGTAGGGCAAATAATTCTTTCATGTTCCATAATTTTCATTTTTGTTGCAGTAGTCACCAAATAGAGACCAAGTCGAACGCCATTGGCCTGGGATTTATTCAGAATATTTTCTTTCTTACCAGCGATGCGACTCGCATTCTAAGTAAACGATATGACAAGTTATTGAAAATAAATACAAAAACAAAGTCAAAAATTAATTTTTTAGGTTTAAAAATTCTATTTCAGTTAAGCATCCTCAGTTTTCATAGAGGATTCTACAACTTAAATATTTTTTTATATAAAATATACATTTATGCATTGAACAACTTTGTCTTATACTCCCCATAATTAATATTTTCATATTCATAAAAAAGATTATTTAATACTCTTAATTAATTAATGATTAAAGATTTTTTTATTTTACCCGAGTTATCAGTAAATTGCAAAAATTAATACAATAAATTTAAATTTTAAAATTCAAAATAATTATAATCTTGACTCTCTTGTTACAGGAAAGTTAACAGATTGAAAAGAAGGTATTAAGAAATATAGGTTTTCTGATGAAAATTGGAGTCCCTAAACATTTCAAATTACAGTTCAAAATTCAAAAATATTTGAAATATAAATTATTCGATTAAAACCTGTTTAAAACTCTTTATTCAAGTTATTTCCAAACATTACTTTTCTTAAAATCATCAAATCGGACGACCTAATATGATTTTTGGCTTTTCTTAAACATTTTGTTAAAACCAAATTTTGTGCCTAAAAATTCATATCTTAAAACTTTTTATTGTATTTTACTCATTTAAAAATATTGTATTTTAAATTGTATTAAAAATTTTATTTTTAAAAAACTTGTATATTACTCATTTAAAGAAAGATATTTTTTTAAAAAAAATGAATGTTCATGAGAACATTGTTCGAATCTGAAAAAGTGTTCCAAAACTCGTTTAACTCAACTATGATCGTTTAGATTTTGGGATCCAATTAGGCAAGGATTGCTTATTTTAATTAAATAATATTTAAAATCATTTAAAGATTCAATTAAATGGTTGAATTTAATATATTTTAACATTATAACTTCGTAATTACAAATCACTCGAATATTTCCATTTTTAAAGTGGTGTGTTTGTTTTTAAATATTAAACCCTCTGATAGCAACACTAGATAAATAAATATTTATATGTATTTCGCTATACATAAAAATATTTCGTTCAGTTAAAGAAATTTTATGAACGTCATGGCATGTTTTTTAAATATTGGCGTTAGTTGTTGAGCCAGAATTATCTATTTCACACGTGTCGCAGAGTTTTTAATATTTTACTGCATAACGAGCTTCAGCTTACAACTCTACGTGCAAAAATACTCGAGAAGATAATTATTTTATCTCAAGATTAGAATGAAAAAAGATAATTTGAAGTTCCAAAAGAATAAAAAAAATCCGATTTCATAAATACATAGAACAGCCGCGATAGAAAAATGTAGTATTAGCTGGTGGAAATTCTAAAGTGAACGCTTGCATTTATAAAAAGGATATTTGGGCTATCGACTAGTGACCTTGGAATTCAGTCTATTTGCACCGTCTCAAAATGAGCAGCGATTGGGATATCCTCAGCATAGTTTTAGGGTGCGTGGCCACACTTCTGATTGTGTTATGGTGGAACAGCAGAACCAAATACAAACTCCCGCCGTCCGGACCGTGGGGACTGCCTGTCGTGGGGTATTTACCATTCGCGGGAAAATACCCATTCAAGACTTTTATAAAACTGAGTGAAAAATACGGGAAAATTTTCAGGTAAGTACGAAGAGACTGAATAGTGAAGATTTTTTCAGACTTCAAAAGTATCTAGGAAATAATGAAGTCTTAAGATAATTATTCTTATGTTTTCTTTAAATAATTAATCCGGAAAAAAATAATATACCCATTTCGTAATTTACTGTGCAGTTTTGGAAATCTGATAATAAATCTGTTTTTTCATATTTATTTGAATGAGATGTTGTTATCTCAAAAATTTGGGAAAACAGAAGTAAGTAAATAAATAAAATAAAATGTGTAAATTTAACTTAGCATTCTTCTTCATGAGATTCGAAATGAGTCTTTAGTTATAATATAGATAAATGTTCGTAAGTTTGTGCTCTACAGGCTATACTATTCGACCCAGAGTTACCAGACTAAGCACACAAATATAATTTGAAAATATTATACGAAATCATAATGTTAAAATATTTTAAATGCAACCTTGTTTAATAATTTACTATTAATACATCTAAATTAATAATAATTTTGTGATAACATGTAGAAGTATAACTTAACGAAAATATTTTTTACACTTTCCTAATATTCATAAAATTGTCTTTTCATACGTACCAATTCCTTATTGTCAAAGTTATGTTTCTATTTCTTAAAAAAATATTTTAGTATAATTTTCAGCAATTTATTTTTCCTGAAATGAATAGAAAACTAACTTTTATTTTAAAAATCTAATTTAAAATTTAAAGTATTAATTTAAATGATTAATTTTGATTAATTTAATCAAGCACATTATGTCTATTATATCTGAATGGGGAAAATTAGCTTTTATCAACGAATTATATATTACGTTATCATGTTTATAAAAGCTCAAATTAAAATTGTAAGTTTATTAGTTAACACTTAAGCAAATTAAAACTATAAAAGAGTAGTTTTTCAGTTTATGTCTGTAAGAAATAAAATAAATATGAAATAAGATATTTATTTTCTTTATAGATCAAGAAAAATTCTTCTATGCATACTCAAAATATCTATATAATTTATGCAGTGCATATATATATATATATATATATATATATATATATATATATATATATAGTATCTACAATCCTACAATAATTATTGTATTATGTATCAGATTTATAAAAGAGAACAAAATTTATTTAATAAAAATTATAATGGATTGGTGCGGTTTCAATTTAGAAATCTTTTTTCTTGTCTGCACCATAAAAATTACTGCTACATTTTTTAGTATAATGTTCTTAAAATAATTTAATGAATATTTCAGGTTCTTTTATTATCGCTTACCATTGTTTTTAAAATTTCAAGTAAATTTATATTTTAGTAAGATACCGTACTTTTGTATTTTTTTTTTCAATCACAGTAAACTCTCGTGCATTTCATTTATTTCCGAATAATTTGAATTCATATCAAAGGAATGAAAAAGCGGCGAAAAGTGCTCATGTATTGTGATAAATAGTTCTGAATTTCATGCAAGATATATTTAACATTTCCACAGTTTTTTATTTTTAGATTTCGAATATGAAATATATACAAAGAAAAATAGTTGTAATTGTAAAAAAAATAATTCGAACTCAAGTTTTGACGGATTTCTAAGTTTCAGATCTACCTCCGAAAAACTACATTTTTAGAATTTCGTTTGTCCTTTTGTTGTCTATGAATATGACAGCTTAAGACATTTTGGAACATACGGATAACATTTTTCCAGGTGGTTTTAATATCACAATTTAGATTTCTCGCAGAATTTTGAACGAAATGCATTTGGAGGAAGTTTGTCTATCTGACCGTCCAAATACCATTCCCTTAATAGAAAGGACTGAGAGTTGGATAAATTAACAAAGGTACTGTTTGACAACGGATTGTAAAACCCTCTACGCTTTTGCGCATGCGTTAGGATGAGTTTAATTCGTCGAAATAGGGGCGAGAGGAAAGATAAAAGAGAGATATAGTTACTCAATGGGGGAAACTCAAGGTCAAAGGTGAATACCGGAAATGCCATCTTTTTTTCTCGTCTCACCTCTTAATGAAACGGAATCTCCGAAAAATGGTCTCTCAGAATACGTTGTCAAAAAGTATGCTTATTCTTCTTTTACATAAAAGATTTATAGCAAATTTTGAAGAAAATTTATCTAAATGTTAATTATCTACCAGTTTGCATATATGATAACACAAAAACGAAACCATTCGGATAAGTGAAATTTGGAACGAAATTTAAATATCCCTAAACGTAGATTTTTATCAAATGGTAAGTCAATTTCTTATCGCCTATAGATATGTACATTTGCATATATGTAAACGTAATAATTCTAAGGCGCAATGGTTTTAATAAATAAAATTCGATATGTAATATATTATTATCCAAAGTTAGTTTTGTGTCAAAAAAAATTTTCAATCGACCAAAAAGGGTGTCTAAAATCCATATTTCATTATCAAAGAGCATCTATATTCCAAAATGCAGATTCATATTGCACTAAGAACAGGACTTTCATATATTATATCTTAAAAATTACAATAAATAAACAGAGTGCTGGTGATGTTCAAAGCCTTGTCAAAGGTGTACAATTTTTATGAGAGGAAAAGAACAATAATATCTTTATTACAGAACATAAGGGAAATTTATTGAAAGAAGAAAATTTCACTTTTTCATAGTTTTTACAGTTTGGAAAGCAATATACAAACAATCATAATAATTTTTAGTAAACAAAATTGTCAGATCAAAATATATGATAAGCTATTACTTTTTAATCTGATTACTTAACAGATTACCAGCAATAAAATAATGTTTTTAACAGTTTTCGTAAGCTGGATAATGACATGCTGTCAGTTGGTGCAAGAAATTAGATTCCAAGTGAATACAGCAAAGTAAGAAGGATAATATTTTCCCATACGATGTGATATTTAAACAAACATCGTCGTATTTACAAAAATTATTCTAACTTGCATAAAATCTTCACTAAAGTCGAAATATTTGCGTTAACTAGTTTTTTTCATTCGAATAATTCAGGAATGGTATTTCATTTCTGAAAGCATGATTATTTACTTTTTGTTTCTTTTTAAAAAATTAGTTATTTCTTGGAAAAATATCGTATACTATTTTGTTTCTTTTAATGTCTATTGCAAAATTTTTAATCCTCTTAGAGAAATTTTAATTTTTTGGATTAATATTAAACACAGTTGAATTAAAAATTATTTTTTTAATAATATGAATTACACAAGGTTAAAATTTTCTTATGGATAAAAATGATTTGCTTTCTTCGCTCCATTTTTAATCTTGATTTTCAGTGTAAACCTCGGAGGACACTACACCGTCATCTTGAACGATTTTGAATCCGTCAAAGATGCACTCAACAATAACGCAATTATGGACAGACCCCCGAATCTCTTTGATTTTCATCCGGATGGCCTTGGTAAGTTGCATCAATGAATTGAAAAAGAAAAATGATATCTTTCATAAAAATTAGGGCTTATAGCATGTTGAGGGAGAGAATTTTAGCATTAAAACCAATAGTATATTTCCTAAATTATACTAAAATATATAACTAATACTACACAATATAAAATGAAAATTCCCATAACAATATCTTTGCTAGTCTCATTTGAAAAGTTTTAAATTAGCATTAAATAATTGGCCTGAAGACAATCCGAAAATCCCCTCAAGTCAAAATGTTGATTAGAAAAATAACAAAATTCTTCCCTGCCCTTGTAAAATCAATCGTGGATCAGATTTATATTTCTTTCCACAGCTAGAGAAGCCGCGTTATTAACAATGAATTTTATCACACCACTTGGGACGGTATATTAAAATAGAAGATGATAATATGCATAGTGATTATCGATTCTTTAGATTATTCACAAACGCATGAAAAGTAACTTAATTGTAATTTCTACACGTAATTGCAATTGCTAAGTAAGAAATTCATGAGTAGAAGAAACTAAATTTGCTACTTTTGCATCTGCATAATCCTTAAGAAGAATTTTGAAAGATCGTTTCTTCCAATAATTGTTCTTATTTTTAATTAAATGGGTTGCTCAACAAATAATTCCAAGCAATATTTATTCCGAAATTCCTTATATTTCTTACAAGAGGATTTGAAATTCAGTACATCGTAATACAATAAGCAGCTAGCTGCTAGATTATTCGCAATTATATATGTTTTAAGATGCAACGACAGATGATTTGCTCCATAGTTACTGAAACGGCAAAAGTATATCTAATTTCCAGTTTATTGAATATCACAATAGTTTTTAAACTTTGAAAAGTTGACGGAACTTTTTCTCTTGTTTCAAAGAATAAGTCCACTAAGTTTGATAAAATTCTATTCTGTAGTTTAGGAGGAAAGTTGAAACAAGCATATATACATGCATAGGTATAATGATTAATTTATATCCAGATAATTACTAACATAAAAAAATGTTTCTTAAGGATAGGATCCATTATCATTTACCCTCAATCCTTATGTGGAGATTTTGAATATTTAAATTTTGAGCAATTAAACTGCATTGTGACAGATAAAACGAAATTCAGTACGCATTTTCATACATCTAAAGGATTCTGTCTAAACAAATTTCGCATTAGGTGCATAATTATGTCACTATGAAAAGGCAAATCAGCTTTGTTTTCAATAGATGCTGCCAAATTTGTGAGCATGATTTATTACTGAGATTTGCCGTTGTGAGGCGATGTTATTCAAGAATGTTTTCAAGCAGAGGAAAAAATCTATTTTCAGCAGCTGACCGAGTTTGAACTAGGTTGTGTATCAGGGCAATCAGATGATGGAATTTCGTTTCGCAGTATTGCTGAAAAACTAAGCAGGAATGTATTCTCTGTATATCATCATTGATAGCAGTAATCAAGGCGAAGTATTGCCTCAGAAAGATCGGGTTCTGGGTGGCCACGCGGTACTACTGAGAGGGAAGATCGTCGTGTTCTGCGTATGGCTGAAACGTGTCGTACTGTGTCTGTAGTAGTAATTCCAGCCACATCTAGAATCATAATGAAACAATGAATTATTACATATCAGTTAATTCAAGAACAGCTTCAAGTCAGATAGCCTGTAATGTGTAGTCCGCTGCCAACAAAAAATTGCCCTCTAAGCCGTGAGTGATGTCAAGTTAGAGTTCATTGGAGGACGGAGTGGAGATCTGTTTTCTTTTCTGATGAAAGATGGTTTTGTATTGGTGTAGGGATGGGCGTATGTTGATTAGGAGGTCAACCAACCAGCCTGCCTGAGGCTTAGATACACTTGACTTGTACCTGGCATTATGATATGGGAGAAAATTTATATGATAACTAGAGAATTCTTGTGGTTTTCTCAAGCAACCTCACTGTAGGTTTGTTTGTCAGTCCAGTGATTCAACTTTTTGAATTTCCATTCGTAAACAACAATCAAGTGGGTGTTTTCCAGTATGATAACACTCATACTCAAACTAATGTTGTAATAAAACACTCTATACAGAATATAGACGTGATAGCTTGGCCGACTAGATCAATAGATCTTTCTCCAATTGAGCACGTATGAGACATCAACGAACGAAAAACTTCTGTATCACTTATAACTTCCAAATTAGATTTTATCCGAATTATTTTTAAACAATTTAACTTCGGAAAACATCCATTCCATAAGGTTTCCAATATAAAAATCGATAGAAATCTAAAACCACCCATTTTTAATTTAAAATTAAATAACTAAAAAAGCTACAATTAAGCATGAAAAAACTCTATACTGTCAATTCTACAATTCTTTTCGTAGAAAGACCTTGAAGTTTAAAAAAAGACAGTAAAAGATATGCCCCTTGAAAGAGAGATCCCTCTGAAAATAATTATCCTTTCTATACTGGGTTAAATATTTAAGAATATCATATTTTTGGTCGGAAATCTTTTTTTTTTTAAAAAATATGCTATCGACCAAAGAATGTTTTGATCCATTAGTGTGTGTTCTCAAAACAACAAATTGCCTTTATTAGGTTTTGCTGGCTACAACGGAAAAAAATGGATCGAGCAGCGTCGTCACACCATGCGGACCCTGAAAGATGTCGGTCTGGGCAAGATTCCGTGGGAGAGCTTAGTGGAAGTAAGTGATAAAATCCAAAAATAATTACAGACTTCTAAAAATTACAAATGAAACAAAATTCTGCCTGCCTGAACAAAGATGTAATGATATAAACAAGCCGCACTTTTTTCTGAAAAAAATCGGGATAAAAAATCAAAATTTGGTGGTTTAAGTTGTGCTGTCTGTACAAAGTATGCTTCTAAGTTTGCACCTGGATGCGTATTAGATAAGTGAGTAAGGAACTGGAATATTTCAACAATGGCCGTTTACGTTCAAATATAAAGTTATTAGCTTGAGAAAGGACCTTGAAATAAGGCCAGATTCCAGGCACTGGGGTAGCGCGCCCTCCCATGCTCTGGGCGTCACGGGTTCGAGTCCCGGTTCGGGCATGGTTGTTCTTTTGTGTTTTATCAGTAAGGTGTGTGTATTTACTCCCCTGTAAAAAGGCTCGGTGCAAGTAAATGTGATGAGTGCGTATCAAAGGCCATACTCTTGGCCCAGGTAAGGCTTAAATCGTTGATTACCGCAGCGAGCTTGTCCATAGCAAGTACCATAAGAAACAACAACACTTTAAATAAGCAATTCTATAGATTAAAATTACCTAACATAAAACATAAACTGTGAGTTATAGAACCGAATCTTTACTTAATTAAAACAAGAGAAAGTTTTAAAAAGGGTTCATTTGGAAAAAATAAAAAAGTAATTATTTTAAATGAATTTTTTTAAAATTCCACTTAGGTACAAGATATATAGATGAGAATAACTGGTATGAGTATTATTTTTGTAAAAAATTCGACTGTCATATGAAAGTCTAATTTTCAAAATACGACTGTTTATGAAAGTACCAACTAGTCATGTGCTATCAGATAGAATTTGCAAAACCGAAATATTTTCTTAAGATTATGAAAAATATTAAAAAATAGTGCGCACAAGCGTAAAGTTAGCGGATTTTTTTTTGTTCTTGTAAAGTTACGGATGTATCTCAAAGAAATACAGCATTTACGTATGCGGCGATAAAATCTCCGACATCACCATGCGTATTGACATTAAAGCAACCTAGGAGAAGCAACTGTTACTACGATAAGTCTCCTATTCAGATGCTTCGTTTCAAATGTGTAAGAAGGGCATCCTAAAAAATTATCCAAGCTATAAAGAGTTGTAAAATCCGCCAATGATTCCGATGGTGAAAATTAGTATATTTCCATACGGCATGCTCTATTTGTCAAAGTGATGTAAGATGAGCGAACTGTATGTAACAGAAAGTTGTCACTATTTCTTCGTTGCATTTATAGTTTCGTGTTCCTTTTCAGGCTGAAGTCGAGGACTTCGTGCAGTTTCTTGAAGAGCAAGGCGGCAAGCCTCTGGACGTCTTCGACCCACTCTCCGCGAGTGTCTCCAACAACATGACGAGCATCATCCTCGGCAAGCGTCTCCTCAAAGGAGATCTGAGGCGGAAGACCGTCGACGACGGAGTGCAGGCCGTCATCAACGCTTTCGTCAGCGTGGGTTTCGTTTTCTTATTTCCTAGATTGTCCCGATTTTTTGCCAAGCTGGGTTTGACGAAGAAATCCGAAGATTATCAGAAGATGGTCAGATTCAACAGGTTTATTAGGTAAAATATTTGCATAAAATGCAGGGTTCACTATTCAACTGGTTTTCTTAAAATTATCTTTTGGATTGAACATTATTATGTTCTTAATAAATGGAATTTAAATGCTAACTGAATTCTCAAACAGTTAAAGTTATTTCTCAAAAAATTAGCTCATTTAATGAAAAATGAGAAAAGAAACAGAATGAATCGACAGGTTAATATTATTTCCTTATCATCTAAAAATAAATAGCAAAGTATTATTCACTTGTTTAACTGGAATTTTGTAATAAGCATATGGTTTACTTCAATACTTAACCCTTTGTACTCCGACAAATAATGAGATGCAAAATTATTAACCTAATACAAAGATTTACTTATTGCTATGAAAAATAAATATACATAATTCTTTCAAGTCGAATTTGTTTGAAAAATGAATCTACATCTCTTAACCATTATTTTGGCGTTTTTAACTATTAAATATGAAAAACAAATAAATAAAACGCCAAAATGATGCACAATCTGGAATGGTGAGTCAGAGGCACCATCGGAGTGCAAAGGGCTAATCTGGAGCTTTAGTTTTTCGACAGACGAAATCAATATAAAATTATTGTAACAATAACATTGCCATAAAGACATGATCGTATCACTTTTTTTCAATGAAAAAAATTTGTAATACATAACCGCAAATCTGGCAAATCGAATAAGTATTAAAAATACAAGAAAATATTATAGCTCAAATTTGAAAAATAAGTATAAATAATAACCGTAAATAAAATCATAGCATTTAACGATAATAATTCCACGAAAAGCCATCGTGTAAGGAGGTCTGTTGCATGTTAAATTGCAGTCAGGTCAAACATCCTAACGTTGGTATGGTGTGAAGAGGGGATGCCAGCTCAGGTAGTCCTCGTCATCTGACAGCGGCTCTTGAACAGCCCTAGAATTGCTTTACAACGGGACGTTAATGTTATTAAAATTTAAAAAATAATTTCTCGTCTTTCAAACTATGATTTTTTTCCTTATTAATAGAAGGCTTTCAACGATCAATTTCAAAGTCATCTGGAAAGTTTAAGTAAGAAATATAAGTATTGATGACAAATCAGCTATCCAGTCTAATATCTATGTGTATGTGTTTGAGGTGGCTCGCCAATGTGGAGACATTTTAGTGCCAAACAATCGTTTGGTATTTTGTTATAAATGATGTGTGTTTAATCAATATTTTAAAAAGTGGTGGCCACGTCAACTTTTGTTATTGTATATTTTTAAGTGTTAGCAAAAACGATTTTTGTTTGTATAAGCATATTTTAGGATTTTTTTTAGTTGGATCAGAAAATAAAAAACTTTTTTTAGCTTTAAAGATCTACTTTTATTTCTTTTCCACCTTCTGCATGTAACTGACCAGTTCCCATCTCAGATGGAGTTTCAAGTAACTGTTTAATGTCTAAGGAAGATAAGCCCGCACGAAATGTGTGTATTTAGTTCCTCGCTTTCTGAAGTTCCGCAATGATTATATAATATGCTGGTTTAAAGTCACTTTTATTTATTTTTTTATCATAGCTTGAGATGCTGATAGCTATCAAGAATCTGAATGATAATAAAATGTTTATTACTTCTATGAAGCCGAAAATTTGATTTCCGGATAATGTTATTAAGAATAAATAACATATATATATATTACATGAATATTTTAAAGTAAAATTCAAATTTCAAATTTCATTTCTAGAAATGAGATGGAGTCCCGTAAGAGAATTTCTCAAGGAGAACTGAATGAGGATATTTTTATTGACGGATACTTGTTGGAAAAGGACAAACTGAAAGAAAAAGGAGTGGAGAACTGGTACAATGGTGACGTATAAAGCCACTCTAAATAGTCCTCATTTACTTTATTATACTTTGGAAATAACTGAATAGCATATGATCAAAAGTTATTCAAAGAGATGTTTAAAATTTGTTAAAAATGCAATAGGAATTGTTAATTTTCTGAAAATTGAAATTTTATTTTCTGATATGGGGGCATTTTTCATTTCATTCCTGTTCATATAAAGCACATCAATAATTTATTTTTGAAATTCATTGCATTTCTTTACGAAGAAAATAAAGGCAAATGTTTAATGAAAATTATACTTAATTCAAGACAAAACAACTTAATCTTATCATTTATCCGACTATATATGTAAAAAAAAAAATTTAAATAACATTTTGATTCTGGCAACAATTATGGCATATTACGTCTGTAGTTCCTGTGGCGCGACCTTCATAAGCCAGATAATATCTACAATATCGAAGTCGACTTTTGTATTATGGTCATGTTATTCGGCTACTGGCCCTAGCGTTCGCAGGTTCGTATCGCGAACTTCAATCGGTACATTCCAATTAGGATTGATGTAGGCAGTTCAGCAGTAGATTGATGTAGGCAGAATGTAGACAGTTTTGTTCGTTGAGAGCAACACTGGAGAAAATATTAATAACATATATTTACTACAAAACAGCTTAGCACAACATGAAACATTTTTCTCTTTCCCCATATTTTCGAAGGCACCCTTATTTCTGTTGCCATTTCTGGAGAAAGAAACTAATCCAGGAGTTTTATCGTGATGCAACAACGTCATTCAAGAACAGAAATTAAATATAATAAAAGGCCAGGATAGCCTTGTTTGGTAGAGCAATGGACTCGTATCCTTAAGTTGCAAGTTTTTTGCAATTGTCGAACGGTATGGGTTTGTATTCATTACAAACTTTTATCGAAATTGACTTATAATATGTTTATAAAAGTGATATTTTGCAAATGTTATTTCTCTCAATTTCTCTACTGCTACATTTTTAAAAAAATTGCGTTTTTATGTTCTGTTGATAAGAGTATACTTCAAATTTTCCATAACTGAATTGTTGGTTTATCTTGAAATTAAACTGTTTTAATTTTGTATGTGTGGTGCCACCTAATCATGACTTAGAACGAAAAAAGTGATCTTAAGATTCCATAATATTAATAATAAAGAATAATAAATTAAAGACTGAAAATTAAGAAACTATTTCAAATAAAAATACACTAAAATGAATGTTTTTTTTAATTCATTAAATTTACTTTTGTGAAATATTTTGTTAGGAGCCTCCGTGATTATCAAAATCCTTATAACAAATGCCAGAAGTTCGTATTATCACCAGATTAATGGAATTTAAAATCCTCTCTTATGTGTTTATTTTTTTTAATTAGAGAGCAACCTGGTTGGAACTTCTCAAGCGTTAATCGTTGGTGGCAGCGACACTTCTAGAACACTTCTCTGTTGGCTTTTCCTCGCCATGGTAACCTATCCAGATATCCAGAAGAAAATCCAGAAGGAGATCGACGCTGTCTTGGGAAAAGATGGAAAACTGAAATGGGCAGAGCGTGCTAAACTGCCCTTGACGTACGCGGCCACGCTGGAAGTGCACAGGTGGAGGACTATATCGCCTTTGGGAGCTGTGCGCCAGTAAGAAATGATGTGCATAATTTTTTCAAAGCAATTGTTGCTCGAGAGCTCGGCTTAAAAACTGATTTATTTATTCTAATAAATATAACGAAAAATTGAGATTTTGATAACCTTGTAAATGATATTAAGAATTACAACTGCGGCAATTCTGTCATGTCCGGAAACATTTCTAATAATCTAATCAACAATTGGTTTAACAAGGTTATCATAGCACTTTGGAGGCACTTTTTATATGAGGATAAGAAATTATGGGATAGAAATTGTTAGATAGAAACATATAATTGTGGAATTTTGAAGTAATAGTGTTACATGGTTAAAAGGCCTCTCACCAATGACAAAGTATTTCCTCCAAGAAATGTTTTTACATGAACTGTTCAGCAATGGAGGCGATTTTGAACAGATCACAGTACCCATATTTTTATCTAGTCCAGCCCTTCATTCAGTTCTTTGTGTGACGGGAGTGGTGTTATATCTTGAGTGAAATAAATTAAAATCAATGCCATAATCACCAGTCAAATAAATTAAAATGCTAATTGAATGAAATCTTTTCACCGATTTTTCTGGATACGATTTTTAGATTATTAATCAGGAAGAAAAAATGTGCGGACTTTTTTCAAAATACGGCCGACAGAATAAAGATGGCGTCCTACAGTAAATTGTTAGAAAACTTAAAAATTCAAGCGATATTAATCTAAAAATTCTTTAACACAAATGCAATCAATGAAACAAAGACTTCATTTCTCCGAAATCATATGTAAACATATATTTGTTAATTGCATTTTTACTTTCAAATAATATAGTATGATTATAAAATCTGTGAAGGTTTTGAAAGAACATCAATATTTAATTAAAAGTTGAGGAAAATCAAAAACGCCTTTTTAGTCCAAAGCTGTCAAAATTCGAAACTACCCTAAGTATTCCAAAACAAATGAAGACAACAAAGTTGTCAGGAAACTCCGGACTGAGATAGATTGATTCTTTTAGTCAGCAAACATTAAAGAGAAAATTTAATTGCTTCCTCTTTCTTCTTCAAATTTCTTTAGGATTGTAGCTTTGAAGATTAAAAAAATTGCAAAAGAATTCAAATAGTTACAGTTTTTTTAACGTGGAAATTCCACGAATGTGTTAAAAAATATTGAAAATTAGGAGTTTGAAAATAATTTTCATTATATAACTTCTAAACAATTGCACCATTCAAAATCTTTCAGTGCATAAGTTGTTGGTGAAGTTGATACAATAGTTCATCTAATTCCAATTATTTTTCTATTTTCAATCATTAGAGAATTACGTAGAAATTAAAATTCCAATTCATTATTGTTTTCAACTTTATTAAATCAGAATTTCAAATCTACGAACGGAACCAAAATCTTCCCCATCTGTGCAAAATATCAAAACCCTGTTCAAATCCTAAAAAACCGAATTATCTTGTTCAAAAATATACATAAATTAATCAACATTCATATTGTTAGTCAAAGCTACATCTTTCGGGGGATTTTAGATCATAGAGAGATGATAAGCAGCGGATAAGAAGAATTCTTTTTATGAAATTCTTTTTAGGGGCGTTTTCATTTCATCTGTTCTTTGCTAATGCTAGTTTTCAGTTTCTTTTTCACCCATAGAAATTATTATATGTTTACGTTTTCAGCGTAGTGGGTTCGGATTGAAAGGACTTTACTTAAAAACAGCACAAATAAATTTATTTACAGGATGACTTGATAAAAGAAAACTTGAAACAAAAGCAATCCACCAATCAACAGTCACTAATAGCGTAAGTACACACCTTGCGTACAATAAACACAGACTGCAAAACAGCTATCGTATAGCACAGCAAACAGTAAATCACAGCGAGCTCAATTATAAAACGTTAACAGCAAACGTAAACACAGCTCACTAATAACTAACGAGAAAAGTAATCCGTTCATCTAAGGAGTCGCAACTCTTCCGAGTGTAACTGCCAAACTACGGCAACCCGACCCTTATATAGCCGAGCGAGCAAGCGCCCAGGAGAAACACGGCGCACCGTGAACGACCTGGAGGCCACCAGAATATCCTTTTCGCAAAATTTACTTAGTTAGCACCAAGTTCTTCGTCAACCGTCACTAACGCTCTCTCCTTCGGCGCGTTTGTAACAATATGTTAATTCGATATTTGTTAACCTTTTCAATATAAAGAATATCATCTAATCCTTATTTGGTGAAATCAAAACTAAATGACGCCAACTCAAAAATGGAGGGCATTTCTAAATCTGCAAAAATTGAATTTGTATTTGCCAAATGGAATTTTTAGAAAGGGCCTTTGAATAATAATAATTAATCAGCACGAAATCATCTGAAAAAAACCCAGTATGACTAATTATTGCTGAAAGAATCGTATGATCTTTAAAAAAATACTCATATTAATTTTCTTTGCTCGGAAAAAGCTTCCTGGTGTATAGGAAGACAACAAGTACTATAAAATAAGGATTTAATATTTTGCAATGCATCGTAAATCTATCTTTTTTTCTTTTTTCATAGGGTCGTTCAAGATACGAAGATCGGCGATTACGACGTACCAAAAGGTACCCATGTCATGGCGAATATCTACGCGCTGCACAACGATCCTAAGTACTGGAAAGATCCAGAAGTTTTCAGACCAGAAAGATTTCTGCACGAAGACGGAACCTTGATAATGCAAAGACTTGACAGCTATGCACCGTTCACTCTAGGCAATGATCTTTTTTTGTTTTTTTCTCTGGAAAACAAATTAATGGAAAGTTTCATTAATACAATCATTTAACTTCTGCAACTGAAGGGAAAATAAGATATGTTCTCATCGATATTGGAATAATATATTGAAAATATGATTATTTGTCTTAAAATAACCTAGTTTATCGATACATGAACTTAAATTCTAAAATTTCGTATTAAATTATAAAAAAAATTATTAAAAAATATTCATCTAAATTAAAACATTAAATAATTAAAAACGTGCTTAAATCTTGCTAAATTTATCGTATCGTTAAAAGTAGGTCACATAATGCATAAATTCTGTCTAACTTTACGTTATTTCCTAAAAACAAATTGCAATACAAAAACGGTTTAAAAGGGCTGCATCCAGAAGTACTGCTTTGAAATGCCCGGTTTTTAAGAAATATGGTACTTACGCATTAGACCGTCAATCTTTACGGCCAAATTTGAAGATGTTGATAACGAGTTGCTAAACCATCAATAATGGCAAAAAACTGCCATTATTTAAAAAAAATTCAAACCTTAACTGTCGTATTTTGTTGGCTTCGTTGGGGTCGACGATTTATCGCTAAATTTGAATCCGTCGCCAATGAGCTACTAAACCATTGGCGACCGTTGCCGTCAACGTTCTAATACGCAAGTATCGAAATATTTCAAAAGAAATTAAAAGAAATAAATTTCTAAGATTAGAATTTTCTTCTCTCATGAACAGGTAAACGAAATTGCCCAGGAGAGCTGATCGCCATGATGGAAACTTTTCAATACTTCATTGCCATTATGCAGAAATTTGAGATTCGAGCCGTGGACGACACTCCGCTCATTTTGGAAGGCATGCATATGGCCACCTTTCGTCCGCACCCCCAGGAGCTAAGATACATTCCAAGAGGATGATCTGCTATATATTGATGGAACCCATTCATATTTGTTCGAATCAGTACAAATTCTTGTGCTACTTTTGTATCTCAAGTATATTTTGAGTAAAAAAATATGGTGGGCAAGACAGTACAAAATATAATTTCGAATTATTATTTCAAATCTGAAGAATTAAGCAAATTATTCAATTCTTTTTTAAAGTTTTCCTACTCAGTTTAATTTAATTCATGTAATTAAAATAATCAGAAATATTATTTCTCTAGAAGAGGGAAATACAATGATCTTTTCCTGTCTCCAAATGGTTTGGATTTACAATGATGTAATAAAAATAAATCTTTATACGAAACATTATTCTTCGTTTCGTTGCCAAATGTAAGTAACATTTTGACATTTTTGAAAAATCTGTAATGTTAAATACTTTTTATCGTTTTCTATTTTACATATGAGAAGAAAAAATTTCATAATAATATTTTATATTTAATGAACATGTTATTACATTAGCTCTTTTCAAAAAAAATATTTATATATAATAAAAAATTAAATTCGTATTAAAATGCGATAACATATATATTGATCGAAGATCAGTCACTGATTTCAAAAAATATAATGGTCCAAATTTTATAGAAATATGTCAGTTTTAAATTATTGAATTTCCTATTTACTGCACTAAATACTTATAGTCTCTGAATAAATATTAAACCCTCACTTTTTTGCAAATTATAGATATAGAATTATATTTAAAAGGTTAGATTTCTAACTAATGTTCTACAATTATATTTCTATTTTCTTAGATTTCTAAATAAAAGTAACCACAGAAAAGTTTAAAATCCCTCAGATTTTCAAGAAAAATTTGCAAATTGTAATTAATTTTTTAAAGTTAATTTAGATTTCAATTTTCGTCAAATAATTCTAAGATAAAAAAATATCTATATATTCTAAGATAAAAGATAAAGAAAAAGATCGTGGAGTAGCAGACAAAATTTTCCTGTCTTAACCTGTTTACCGGGTAATTCACTTAAATTCGAAATATTTCTCCATACCTAACTAACAGGTTAAAATGAAACCTTGATTTGAATAATATGGCGCATCATTTAACAAGCATAATTTGTTTTCGAATCTTATTCATATTGTGAAACAGACAAAGATTAGGATAATTAATTCCTTTGCGGAAAAAATTCTCAGACGATGTTATAGTAATTTATTATTTACGAACTTTTAAGAATGGAATGGCGACTTCGTAAGAATGGAAAAGCACACAGCTAACCTAAAAACAATTTATTTACATTGTGTACCTGAAATAAAGCAAAACAGCAAATCAAGCCCGTATTTCTTGAAAATGAAAGGGCAAAATATAAAGGGTAAAATGCATGTTCATATGTAAATATGATTGAATAAAATAGCAGATAGAATTTAAAATTTATGAAAAGTGTAAATACATCAATAAAATTTCTGAATTATCGTTAAAAAAAATTGAACGCCAACTGGGGCTACGCAAATGCGAGAATTTTCTACGCCTATTGGAGTAACTCAATACAGATCAGAAATTTTCAATTACCTTTATTATTTTTTATTTTTTATTCGAAAGTACTTCAGAATGAATCCGAAAAATCGATTCATTAACAATGTTTAATCTCAAATGTATCAAACATTAAGAAAATAAACAGAATCGTTTGAAACAATCGGTCGAAAACATGTTAAGCCTAACCTCATTATCGTGGAAAACTGAAGTCTTACACATTTGGCGGTGGAGAAATGAAGATTTTTTGCTGGAAAGATAGTTTTTAATTAATAAAAAATAATCTATTAATTAACCGGAATAAATAGTAGCCTATGTTCTACGCTAGACTATAATCTATCTCTGTATTAATTTTCATTCAATTTCGTTCCGCTGTTTTGACGGGATTGTCTAACATCATCAATCCATCCAAATTTTCACAATTATAATAGTAGTATAGATTAGCTACCTTTGGCAAACAACTATTTCATTAGGATTAATGCTTTCTAAAATTTAAATATTATTATTAACTATTTAATGCAAATTAGTCTTTTAATAGCTTCGTTAGCAAATGATTTTAATAATATGATATAACTGCAAACTTGGATAGTGTCATATAACTCCTGCAAATTGTAGAATCCTAACAACGCCCAATTGGTACTTGGATTGTGAGCGACGAGCACTTGAGCATTTTTATTGTGAACTTTTCAACCACAGTGTTGATGTGAAACTGGTGAAAGAAAGCACCACTCGCTCTTTGTTAGTGGCAAAAGGCCGTATTCTTTCCTGTTTGATGGCAGGTTTTCCTACATTTAAATCTATAGACAGTGATACCTTATATTGTGCGTGACCTTCATCTATGTGTTATTACATATGTGTATAAGCGAAAAAAAAATAAGAAAACTGCTGCTGCTTGAAATCTGCTATGCATAATTCAATGTATCATATCAGAACATCATTTCTTGAACGATCAATCATTTGAAAAGTTTTACTTAATTAAACAATCTAGTCTACTTTTAAAAAGATTTTTATTAATATTTGAAGAAAACATCTCAAAAGAAGTGGCAGATTTTGCAAACGTATATATTAATCAAACAATTTAAACTATTTTTTAAAAAGATTTTTATTCAAGTTTGAAGAAAACTTTCGTAAAGTTAAAAAAAAAGCTTAAAATATCATCTCAACAAAAAGTGGCATATTGGAGATTAAAAGGTCTTCATTTCGAATTGCATCCATTTACCAATATTTTTAAATCTAAGGTTTATTTTCAAAAAAGTTGAAATTTTAAATCCTTGCCCACGCATTTTTGTTGACGCCAAAACTACATACCATTGAGCCCTCATTGAAGCACTACGTGCACGGCAAACGATAAAAAAAAACATTGTCTCGCATTTATTATTTAAAAATATATCACATTTCTTGTTTATTTCATTTCATATAATCACGTGCTCGTAATGACATTATTCAAGGTTTTATTTGCTGTAGTGATTACCTTATTTTTTTATTTTAAATAAGAACTTTTTGTAAATGCAATGACAACACGTTATTAAACCTGATATTTTGAGATGCCCGTGCAGATAATAAAATTTCATCTCATTGTCCAAGCATTTTTGTTGACGCCAAAAACTTCATCCCCAAAACATCATGTTCTGACATGATAAAAATATTTAAAAAGCATCTTTCCTTGCATTAAACACACACACACAAACCACATATGTATTGATTACCCTAATACTTAAAAAATAATCCATTATTATTCTAAAATTCGTGACAGACTTGAAAGAACATCCATATTAAATTAAAATTTAAGAGAAATCCCAGATGCTTCCTCAATATGAAGGCATCAAAATACAGAATTCTCTTGGATATTCCAAAAACAAGAGAAGAAAACAAATCTTGTCGGCAAGCTTTAATCTAAGATAGTCTCCTTTTATCAGGACACATTTGAAGAGAAAATTTAATCACTTCCGTTCTTTCTATTTCTTACAGATAAAAAGTTATGGGGATGAAAGAATTGAAAAATAATGACATCTTTCCGACATGTATATGTTAAAAAGTATTCAAAGTTAGGAGTTTGAAAATCATTTTCATCCCATAACTTTTAAGTTATCGCAGCATTAAAAATCTTTCAGTGCCGAAGTTGATACAATAGTTCATCTAATTCCAATTATTTTCCTATTTTCAATCATTAGAGAATTACGTAGAAATTAAAATTCCAATTCCTCATTGTTTTCAACTTTATCAAATCAGAATTTCAAATCTGGAAACTGAACCAAAATCTTCCCCATCTGTACAAAATATCAAAATCCTGTTCAAATCCAAAAAAAAAATCCAATTATCTTGTTCAAAAATCTACTTAAATGAACCATCATTAATATTGTTAGCCAAAGCTACATCTTTTGGGGGATTTTAGATAGCTGAAATGATAAGCAGCGGATAAGAAGAGTTCTTTTTATGAAATTCTTTTTAGGGACGTCTTCATTTTATCTGTTCTTTGCCAATGCTAGTTTTCAGTTTTTTTCTTGACCATAGTAATTATATTTTTCAATATATTTATTTCTAAATTCCTTCATCTAATCCTTATTTGGGTGAAATTTGGTGAATCCTTAATTGGGGAAAACTGAAGAGAAAATAAGAACCGTTTTTATCCGTATTGTAATAGTATATTGAAAATAAGATTATTTTTCTTATAATAACCTTTATTGATATATAAATGTATATTTTAAAACCGTCGATTTAACAGGGCAATTGGTAAAGTTAATATTTAGTCTTTAGAAATGTGCCCAATATGCTAGAGTAGATTTATTTTTAAAATATTTTCCTAATTAACAAATAAATACGATCCAATTAAAATCCAAAATTTTAACAATTATCGTCATATAACTTATTTTTCTTAATGTTTAACAATTTTGTAACTCATAAAACGAGTAAAATAATTACCAAAATTGAAAAAATGTAATTAAAGATTTCAAAACTACTTATCAAAGCTTTTAACCAATGAAAAAATGGTTAGATATAGATTATTGTAATAATTACAGGTTTTTCACCGAGAATATTTTTATTTAATACTTTTTAAGTCCATTATTACCACCAAATTCGTTATACTTGGAATTAAGTTAATTAGGTTCTCATAAATTTTTCAGTTCAACAAATTTATCCACTAAATAAAATCTTTGTCCTTAACTTATTTCAAACATAAAAATAATTTAATATACCATGACTAAAAAGAAAGGCGTTGGAGGTGGAAGGCAAAAAGAATATGTAAAAGTGAAGTTTAGTGTGTCCCTTTCTGCGCCAAGAATGCCAAGTCGCCAATAAAGATGGCGGACAAAATAAACAAACACTACTGGGGAATAGTTATATTGTGGAAAGTTATAGCTAATTTTCCGCAATATAATTAAGATTTTTTTTTGATAAGTACTGTTTATTTTTCAGACCGGTGCAAAAACCGGCAAGCAATCAAACCATTCTCCGTATAAAATTTCAAACAAGCATTCTTTCCTACATTCAAGTCGTAAATATATATAAATATTCCACTCACCCTTCATCCATTCTGTATGTTCAAAATACTGTCTTCCATTCCATTTACCGGAAATAAATTCTTGCTAAATCACCAATATAAAAAATTATCAAGGAAACCAACCATTAAAGCAAAAAAAAAATTACCAGAGCTGCAAAGAATTCCAATGCATCTAACTAAGTAAGAATGCAGACAATTCTATCAAATACGAATTCAGGCGATTTTTTAAAGCGCAAATTGACAATCAAAAATTGCAAAAGAATAAATATATTCTTTTCTTGTTCAGATTAAAAATAAAATTATAGTGTCTTAAAAGTTGTAAAAAAAACTTTTAATTATAATAAAAATAAAATTAAAATCTTTAATCGATATTTTTTATTTAACATTTTTCATAAAATAGTCGTAGTTGATGTTCAATTAAACCATTTAATAAAGTAGTAGACAAAGAAGCATTAGGGTTGCCATGTTGGCAAAACACTCGGAGACACACTACTATACACTTTAACCAAAGAATCTTTCGTTCATGAATGAAGTAAAAATAAGTTGTTTTAAACTAAAATTGCATATATTTAATTTGTAAACAATTAACAAGTAAACAGCGCACAAGTTTCAATACAAAAACCTTTTGAGCACATATTTTCGTGAAATTTCAATTAATTCAAAGAATGAGGAAAATCAACAAAATAGAAATTCTTTTTCCCCGAAAAGCAATATATATATATATATATATATTGGCTATTTTTTTATTCTTAAATAAAATATTCTCTCATTAGAATATATTTTAGAATATTCTTTTTATCTTTGCATACGTATGTTTTTTATATTATTTGAACAAAAATTAATAGAAATAATCCATAAAATTTGACATTAAAACTGAACTAATATTTACTTTAAAACTGATCATGATTTAGTGGTTCATAACAAATATTTCTCATTACTCCAACAAATAAAATTTTTCATCTGTCAAACATTTTTGCGCTCTTTATTCTTTAATTTTAGTCTATACTCTTCTGCTCAAAAATTTAATCCAAGTTCAAGCATTCGATTTCTTTTTAACTTGAACTCTCACCCAAACCCGATCGATGAAACAGAAGATTATTACATATTTGTTTAAAAATTGCATTTTATTTATGATAGAAAGTATCTGGTGTAAAATGTTTGAAAAACCTTGAATTTTATTCAGTTGAGTGGAATGAAAAGACACACAAAACTTTAAAGACATACTAAAGTTTTATTGAAATAGCTCTAAAACTATCAAAAATATTGGAAGAAAAGTTTTTTAAAAATTATTAGATAATTCGATTATAACAAATAAATTATACTGGAAGCAAAAAAAACCGAACGAACAATAAACCTTTAACTTTGAACAATATCAACAATTAGCTTTATCATTTGACAGTTTCCTCTGTTTATTAGCATAGAAATAAAACGAATACTAAAATAGAAAAAAAACATGCTACAAACATTTATAAAAACATATCAATTATGCAATATATAAATAAAGCAATTACGTGTCATTTCTGAATTTTAATGAAATTCCATAAGATTTCAAATATTTCAAAAATGCAAAACAATTCATTTTACGATACATAATTTTAGGGTTTATCAAAAATTAAATCGTGCTTAGTAACAATGCATAAAATGAAGTTTCTTTTAAAAGATCTACACTAACTCCAACTGTCCTACCTCTAATTTCATTCATTCAAATAATTGTTAGCATAAAAATATCGACTAAGTAATACATAAATAAAACCATATTTAATACTAATACTCCATAAGCTTTCAAATATTTCACAAATACAAAGCAGTTTATATTATGATAAATACATAAGATAATAGTTTTATCAAAAGAGAAAATGTAGTATCAAATGTTTAGTAACGATGGAAAAAAATTATATATCTTTTTAATTATCTGCACCAACTTCCACTATTTCACCTCTAATTTTATTTGCCAAGATCAACATCAAATCGGCAAATGTTTGAGAATCGATGTTTTTGGACAGCAAATGCATCAAAAACCAATTTCCCGTCTTTAATTCTTTAACAACAATTAACAAATCATTTATATCCACATCCGTGCATTTTGATTTCAAAACATTTGCTTGAAGTAAAGGAAAAAGAGCCTGAAGTAGTCTGTAAACAATCGATATAAATGAAAGAATACACAGAATGAGGAACCAATACCACAAAAAAATATATATCTTTTCGTATATAATGTTGATAGGCAACATCGCAATGGCATCACGATGTTCCACCTCCCCAAGCAAAGTGTAACGATGAACCACAGATTTGGTAAACTTTTGAAGACTAACTTTCGAATTATCGCAATGTATTTTCCAGCAGAGAGACCAATCTCTATCCGCAAGTTCGATGACATCAACAGCAGTTCCAGTTAGTGGGGCACCGAGGCATATTTCCAAAATGATCAAATTCACGACGACATTGATAACATTCAGAATTTCAGCTAACGAGTAATTTCTAAAATAATTCTTGTTCTTGTTGGCATCGACAAGTATATCGTTCGACAAGTTCTTCAGATTGTCTGCTTTCCTGTTTCTGTTATTATTAAGCACAGCTAACAGAGCTTCTAACCTCCCGGATTCGTTGAATTTCCAAATAAATCTGGGTGCCAAAAATATAATGGATTGTATAATCAAACAGAAGAATACTATGTCATCACTATCCCGAAAAATCGTGGTTTCTTCCTTTTTAGAGTTCTTCTCATTTACTGAAGCAGGTGTCTCAAAAGCGTTTAAATGAGAATGCAACCAGCAAAAAGCGTTCAGGAACTTCGGTGGAATATCGTTTTGCTTAAAACAAGACACGGGTTCGTTATTGGTGTTGCAACTAACGAGAAAAGCAAATGTTATCAAAATGAGAACAGTTATTCCATAATGCAGAATGAAAACGCCATCATCCATAATAACTTCAGAGAATTCCAATGTTTTCTTCATCTTCTTAAATAGAGACACCATCTTTGAATTTGTGAAATAGCTATTATCAATAATGGAAAAATTCCGTTTTTAAACGAAAAACGTAGAAGATCGCTTCGTAACACGCTTCAGCACCTCTCACTGTCTAGAACATGAACTACTTGCATTTTCCGTTCTGGGATAAATTATTTAATAGAAAAAATAATATGATGAATTAATGAAAAAAACAGATCGTTTTATTTTCATGAGCTCATTTTGATTTACAAGTGTACGTGGAATTAATCCAAAGGTTAAATATTCTGTGAGATAATATTTTTCATGAGTCATCCATTCAAGCCAAAGATTTATTTTGGAGGATTGATTGTTCATAATTTTTATTTAACCATATTTTTTACTTACTACCTATGAGAAGTAAAAAAAATGATAGGATTATTGAAGCTTCAAAATGGTAATTTTCTGCATGTAGACAAGTTGCAGGTGCGGATTTAATGTTCTTTTTGTTTGTTTGTTTTATGCATTGAAACATTATTTAAGTGCATAATTTTTCCCAAAATCTTACACGTAATGCGAAATACAATTTATGTGGGAAAAAAAATCAAGATCTTTATTTTTGGATTCTATTATTATTTCTAATGGAATTTTTTTTCTTTAAATACTAATGTGTATTGGGAAAATATCATACAGGATTATAATATTACTAGAATTATGTAACTTCTTGTACAAAAAAAATTCAATGATAAATTATTTTCTTTCTATGCTCCTATTTCATCTGCAGTGGATTTATGTATTTTGCAGCCCTAAATAGTAAACATTTTTCACCCCCCCCTTGTTAATAAGATGATCGATTTATCTTTGCATTTAAACATATTTTCAGCAAGGTAATTGCTCATTTTAGGTTGAAATTTTAAAACTTATTTAATGTGAATAAGTATTTGTTTTCTTTTATCTATTAAGAATCTGTACTGCCCACGATTTCGAGTTAAAATACACGAAGTAGTTGTTCGGATTTATAAATACTCCAATAACTATTTCAAAGTTCTTGTTGTTTCTTGTGGCATTTGCCATGGACAAGCTCTCTGCAAGATTTAAGCCTAATCAGCGTCTCTTGTTTTGCAGTAGCGCCAACTAAGGCCAAAAGTACAACTTTTGATATTCACTCATCACATTCGCTTGCGCAGCTCCCTTTTTACGGGGCGGGGAGCGCATTCACACACTTTACAGACAGAAAACAGAAGAACAACTATGCCCGAACCGGGACTGGAACCCAGGTCGCCCAGATTACGGGGAAGACGCGGTACCGCTTTGCCAGGACGCCGGCACTACTTGAATGTAAAGAAGTATATAGGAATATGACCAATTTAATTTGATATAATATTAATGTTATCACATTATTTTGTCATTCACATAATTTATATTAGTATAAGATATTTATTTGACAACTCAAAAAATAAAGTTTCTAACTGCTAATTTGTGGCCAAGGAATGTTACTAACTATACTTGGTAAAATATTAATGTTATTTTAATACTTTTTCATTCATAGAATTATTATTCTGTATAAAATATTTATTTGGCAGCTCAAAAAATAAAGATTTTAATCTGCTCAACTTGGGGCCTAGGTAGCTTTGTAGGCTGCCTTGGTGAAAATCTGCTGCTTGCCTACTTATACACATATTTGTTTTCCCAAAAATAATTAATGATTTTTAATTATTTTCCATTCCTAATTAAACTTCAAATTTTTGAGGACATTACGGAAAATTAGGGAAATGCATTACACCGTCATAACGGCAAAACGCTTTTAATGCAATGCTAGTTACATGCTTATCAGAACATGAAGTTTACTTTATTCATAGTTTTCTAACAAAATCATTTCGACTAAATTACATCTAAAAGATTTTTCTGTGACTTTTCTTCCTAATAAACCGTATGGTCATTAAAATCAGCTAAAATGGAACAAATATTTTAACAGTAAAAATGTAAAGTAAAACATTGAAGTAGCACATCTTTTCCTTTATCCGGGCTTCCTAAGTTCCAATCCTGGTTCGGGCTGCTGTTCTTCATCTTTTCTACCTGTGACATGAGTGAATCTAAAAAGTGTCAGTGCAAGCGAATATGATGCGTGAGTACCTAAGACGTCCTCTTGACTCCTGTTTGCGCTACTAAAAAAAGAAATGCACCCTCGGCTTAAAAATCGCTGACAGGGTCAGCGGACTTGTCCATGCAAATTACATTAGAAACAATAACAATAATTAAACAGCCTGGATAAATAAGCTTAAATCCAGCCGAAATCGCTAAACACGTCTAATAATTTTGAATGTCATTCTTAAAAACGAGTGTTTCTCACTAAGTTTTGTATGAGCTCTTAGGAATGTGCTTAAAAATAAGTAAATGCTAACAACCCTTTCAAAATGTTAAGATGTGAGTTTTCATCGTTGCTGTTAACGTATTTCGACAAAGCAGCTATTAAGGGCGGTAAAAAAGGTTTGACTAAAACAAATTTTATTTTTCAAGGTAAGTTTGCCAAAAATACAATTCCATTAGTAATAGAACATAAGGATAATATTGATTCGTTATTAAATACAACTGTTTCAGTTCCTAAATGTTATTTCGTGTTCTTTTAGTTATTCCGTTATTTATATTATAAATATTATGAATAAATATGAATATCAAGACATAAATAAATAACAATTGTGTTCCCACAAGCTAATAAAATAGAAAAAATATTAATATAATTAATATTAATAATATTAGTAATATTAATATTAATATTAATATTAATATAATTAAATAGTGAGAAGAAAACAAATTAAGGTGTTAAAATAGTTAAATATAAGTTAAAAATAAACCTCAAAATTCCTAAATTCGTCTCTGGTTTTATTATGTATTTAAAATAAATTGCAATATAAAATCCTGTTTAACCTAGCTTTATCTAGAATTACCGTTTTAAACTGACTGATTTAAAAAAATACTTCAAAAAAATTAAAGAAATAAATTGATAATATTAAGATTTTTTTCTTATTTATAGGTAAAAGAAATTGCCCTGGAGATTTTGTCGCCATGACAGAAACTTTTCAATATTTTGGCACCATTATGCAGATTTGAGATTCGAGCCGTGGACGACACTCCGCTCATTTTGGAAGGCATGCATATGGCCGCCTTTCGCCCGCACTCCCAGGAGCTAAGATACATTCCAAGAGGATGATCTGCTATATATTGATGGAACCCATTCATATTTGTTCGAATCGGAACAAATTCTTGTGCTATTTTTGTATCGCAAGTGTATTTTGGGTTAAAAAATATGGTGGGCAAGACAGTACAAAATATAATTTCGAATTATTATTTCAGATGTGAAGAATTAAACAAATTATTTCATTCTCTTTTAATTTTTCATAATGGTTTCAATTTACTTTTATGTAATAAAAATGATCAAAAATATCATTTCTTTAGAAGAGAGAAATACAATTATCTTTTCATTTCTTCCAATGGTTAAGATTTGGAATTATGTAATAAAGATCGATCTTTATCAGAAACATTATTCTTTGTTCATTTTAAAAAATGAATTCAAAATTTTCTATTTTGGAAAATTCTCTGCAGTTAAATTTAAAAGTTTTTCCCACTTTCTATTTTGCAAATCAGATAAAAAATGCTCGTAATTGTATTATATTAGCTAATTTAAAAAAGCATTCATGGATAATTAAAAAATTAAATTTGTATTAAAATTCCACAATGCGATAGTTTATTAATCAAAGATTACTTGTTGATTTCAAAACAGAATCAAAATTTTATTAAAAAAAAGATGTCAATTTTAAATCAATGAATCTGATATTTACTGAACTAGATAGTCATAATCTCTGAATAAATATTAACACCGTATGATTTTTGTGTGAAATAAATCAGTGATGTAATTCGTATTCTAGAGTTAAGAAAAAAAATGTCTTAAAAAGTCCTAGAATAAATATATAATACTTTATTTATTAATTTTATTTATTAATTTAATATTAAGCTCAGTACAAAATCTTCATTGTCCCTGTCTTCTAATTTTCTTCACTCATTATCAAATCTATTTTCCAATCAGAACAAATAGAAGAATGACAAGTTCAAATCCGCTACAATGATTTGTGATATTTGATTTTTTTAATATTAATTTTGTGAGGATTTTTGTTGCTAAAAATTTTAATTCAACTTTTATGTAGCTTCGTCTCTT
>JAOUZG010009418.1:3883425-3906874 GCA_026289955.1 Argiope argentata
GCCTCTGATTCAAAGTTAATTGGGACAGACTTTCGAAAGACCGATAGGTGGCGTTGTTCTGGAATGCAAACTAATTAAAAATAATGGTCCTCTGGGAAATAATCTAACCTTTACAACTCTTGCTTTGAATTTCATATAACATCGGGTTTTGACAAAACAAGATGAAGGCAGATGTTGGTTAATTAAAATGGTTCTGTGGAATATCCTACATATATATATAGATAGAGAGAGAGAGAGAGAGAGAGAATTTTTGACAAACTAAAGTAAAAAAAGAATTAGTTTTAGATTACTTTCTTAAAAACTGTTTTCATAAATAGTCTATAAAAAATATCCCCCCAACTTATATTAAGAAGTATTTTTAAACAAAATACTGTAAAAAGGACAAAATAAATTTTACTATATTTAATAATAGGATCAAACATCTTTTAAAGTTATGAAGTACACCTTTTAGAGCTATAGAATAACATAACATAAAATTTTCTCATAATAATTAATTAAGAAAGCTATTAAAATAATATTACAGAATTCATTTAAACAATGTTTGATTTCAATTTGAATCATTTCATTTGCCCGGACATTATAATTATAATTTAATTAAATCACAAAATTGAATAACATTCAATGCATTGCAAAAAAATCACGAAGGCTGAAGGCCCCTAAAACTAGAAACCCTATGCAGTTGCCTTTTTTGTCTTTTTATTAGTCCATCCCTAATCATTGTTCCATTACCTAAGCAGATTGCCATGCATTCAAATTTTACTTATGTTTCTGTGAAGTTTAAAATAAATTCCATTGGCTCTCACCTTGAACTCCTCCCCAGAGCATGGTAATCCAGAAGACATTGGGTGCCAGGTCGCATAAAATGCCTCCCACGCCGGCTAGCAAGCCTCCCATCAATACGGTGGCACGAATGCCGAAACGCTGCCCTAAAATCCCAACCAGAGGACCTGAAACACAAACATAAATAGTTTATAATAATTCTTCAGTTCTCTTAAAATATATAATCTTAGCTAATATCTGAATAACATTTTCAATGTTGAAAAGCTCTAAATTTAAATCAGTAATTTTGATAGAATGTTAAATTATAGGTTTAACTGTTTTTATTCAAAAAAAATTCATATATTGATTATATAGCAGCTTAACTACCAGACAAACTTTTTACTATTAGGGATTTTTATCATTTTAAACGTTTAAAAAAACAAATAAAAAGTAAAGAAATAGGTGTTTTAAATTACGTTAGAAATTGCATTTTGTCAGAAAACTTATTTCAGTAATTTTAATATGTCCATCTCAAATTTTATTGTACGTTGGAAATAAATTTAACTAATAATCAAAGGGATTTTACTGATATTTTCTTCGTAAAAGATACCATTATGATATGATGAGTAGAATTAATGATAATCATGAACAGTTAAAAAATATGCATATTTCACAATGCTGTATTCAAATTTTTGTGAAAGCAGAACTCGAAGAATTCAAAATATACATTTCTTCTTTGATGCAAACAATATGATTGTAACAAATTTGAAATTTAATTAGTAATTAGTTCATCTATATTAAAAATTGATTCTAAATTCGAATCAAAATAAAATGTGTGGTTTTCGAATGAAATTATATGGTAGAAATTAAAAAAAGATTTCTATAAAGATATCGCTAACTACTTATAAATTTAGCTTACATTTTTTAAAGAAAGAAAAAGAAGTCAAAGAGTTTCTTCTTTAATATTTGAATTAAAACGTCAACATTTAAAAGATACTTAGAACATCTTTACAAAAACCGAAATTTAGTCTTTCATTACATTTATGAAATTATAATAACCAAAAAGCCCTACCATTCATCAGATGTGCATCTTTCAATAAAATTTAAATGGGTATAATTTAAACTACATTATACACCTCGACTTTGTCAGTATAAGAACTAAACTTACGACTGGGCTTCTGTCTCATAATAACATATAATATCTCAATAGAATCTCTCCTCATGTATTTACAGGAGGTAATGAAGAGCCAATACTTGTACCAATTAGGAAATTTTAAAGTTAATTTATCCGTTTCCAAAATTGTACCAATTTTTACATAATGGAGAATTTTACACTCTTCAATATTTGTAGAAATATCTAAGTGTGAAATAAAAGAAAAATATCTTACCCGACATATTCCTCACGGAAAATCTCATACTGAAAGGTGTCGTTGCTGATTCCCTGCTGACACCATGCAGTTCGATGACGGCGACGTACAGCACCCCGGCTGCTCTAGCCAGGCCTGCCATTATGAAATTTATCATGAAGCAGGCAATAGCCACCATCCAGGCATAGCCTCCGTCCACCCCACTGGCAGGATAGGTGGCCATACTGGTAAGCAATGTATTATCGACAGATGGCTTACCCTACGCTTAGCTTTACCAACTAGTTGGTAGGTAACAACGGACTTACAAACTATGAAAAGAAAAATTGTGCGATAGTCTGCTCCATATTCTTGGAAATTCGCTTTTATACCCATTATCTAACTGGATTTTTGGTTTCTCGGTGATGTAATTAATAGGAACGTAGGTAGGGATTCAATAATCTCCCAGGAAATTTACACCGGTTTTAACTAACCAGCCGCTGAATTACCGAATTCGCGATTTGATGGCACAATACCGAGGTGCAGAACGATGCGGTCTCAACCGGTCCGAAGCGCTCATAGAGCTTAGGAGGGGGATTTGTGGACTCGTAATCGCGTAAAACACAAAAGAGTTCAAACGAGTGACACCTTATCAGACAGACTTACAAGTGGAAGATATCACTGACACCTTACACGTGAACAGCTGAAAATGTTGTGGAAGAAAGTTCAAAAAATGAATAACCTAATTATCCTGTTGTTTCTCAGTGAATTAAGACTGTCAAAGTTATAGAGTTTACCTTTTTAAAAAGGCGATAAATAAATAAAGGATATTCTTTTATAACTAATATTAGTTAGGTTGCTTCCCGAAAGTAAGACAGACTAAAGTACTTTTGTAACTCCGAGAATATATCAAATTTAAGAAAAAAAATTAATTTCGAAATAAAATGAAATGTAAATTGATTCGTAAAATTATAAAATTTAAGTCAAAATTAAAAAAAAAATCTTTCAAGGTATTTTCTAATTGTATTAACTGACTAAGCTGTCCAAAATAAGTGTTCTATTTTTTTAGTCTCTTTTCAGGGGGAAAAAGTTTTCAAAAACAAGTTTTTACCAGAATTTTTTTTATTTCTGTTTTGGAAAATTTATATGAAATAAGATATTGTATGTATGTTATATTTTTTAAATATGTATATAAAATAACCAATTATAAAATTTCTCGACATCGTTTATTTACAAATGCAGAAGAATCAAAAAGAGAAAGTTGTTAGAGCTTTGTTGAATTCCAAATATTATTCTTTTGCAGCAGTTCTGGAAGTTTAAAACACAACAGTTGTAATTGAACAGAAAATACAGCAAATATAATTATATAACCTTAATTGGAGTTATTTTACACTTAGCTATGAAAAAAAATAGAATATCGAGCTAATTTTATAACCAATTTTGTTAAGAGCTCTTTTCTGTTGTAAACTGTAATTGAACATTTAGAGGCTTCACCATGTAATATTTGATAAAATTCAATATTTGTGCATAATGTATACTGTGTTCCAGTTCGCAATGTATATATTTACAACGTGTATAAACGTTTACTCTAAAAGTTTGTAGGAGTCTATCACTAATAGCAATAAAATTGAAAATATATATGTTTGTGTACGTTCATGAGCACTCGCTTCTAAAACTTTTTTTAAATTAAAATTTCAATCACTTAAGCAATAAGCATAATTTTAATGATCTTCCATAATACCCTCTAGAAATATTACAATTTAGAAATAATATTGACACCATTTGAAAATTCAAAAATATTATCTATTTAAAGATGTCAATTTTTTTGGTCGTTTTAATAATTTTTTACAATTATTTTAAGCTTTACAACAATATAATTCCTTTTTAACGTGAAACAAAAAATAGGGATATTTTTAAGTATATTAAACAGTACTGTATAAAGTTTAAAAACAATATGTAGTATTCGTCTATCAAAATTTTAAATTTTAAACTGTTTTACAGAAAAAGTGAAGATTCGATTAATGCACAAGTATAAGAACAAATGAGTGTTTTAGGCATCTTTTTTCTGTCCCCTTCTAACCAAAATTAGACACACAATAATATTGTAAGAACACAATTAGACACGAAATTTCATATAATGAAGTCATTGCAGTTTTGTGTTTTTGCGTTTGCAAATCAGACCGACAGACAGACCGGATTTCCTTCCAAATCTGATTGGGATCTACACTTCTTAGTGACACATTCTACTAAGCAAAATTGATCGACATAGTGAGATATTATATTATTCAATATTCAACATTACTACAGAATGTCACGAATACAGTTACATATAATATTGTACAATATTGTGAGCATAGTTTCTTATCATATAATATTGCACGATATAATTGTTTACTACTAAGTTTTTAGATATTAAATCGGTGTATCAAATTTTATCCATCCATCTTCGTTTTGCAATTATATTCGAACAGACAGACAGACTTCTGAATGGGTTTCATTCAAAATTTTAGAAGAAATTTATTTGAAAATTTGATAGATTTAGAGCCGAAGGTCAATCTTTGAGATTAAGTTGCGATTGTACGGTTATTACATCCTGCATAACGTTAAGATTATCAAGCTAAATTTTTTATATATATAATTCAACCTGTTCAAGTTTATCACATCCGATTTCTTCTATAAAAAAATCGGCTTCTTGTGAGATAAATTTAAAAATGCGAATAAGATAAATTAATAAAAGAAGAAAATCATTGTTTACAAACTAAGGTTCGCATGAACGATGCAATTTTTATGAGTCAATGCGCACTAAGAACAGAAAAATAGCAAAGCAAACACTAAGGCTCAAAAGGGCAAATAAGGCACTGAATGGCAAAAAACAAATTTCAAGAGAGGTAATCAAAAGATGAGGAAGAAGCATATTTAATGAGGCGTAAATGAAGGATAAGTGAAGTGATAACAGTATCAAAAAATTCGACGTTAGGCATAGTACATTTGCTGGTAAGGTCTTTGCATAGATGTATTATGAATTATTTTCAATTTTTTGAATTATTAAAGTAAAATTCATATTTTTAAGAAAATTAAAGGAAACTTAAAGCTTTTTTTAAACTTTATTTTTAAAACGGTTTTAAATAAATAGGGGTTTTATCACAATAATATATTAAAAAATTATTGAAAAGAGACGTAAAATTTGAGATTTAATTAAATAATTACTTTACTTATTTAATTCTACAGATACAAATTTAATAGAATTTTTAAAATTGAGTTTTTCATTGCTTTCTCCGATCAGATACGCTGTACAGAAGTAGAATTGTAAGGTAAATTAAGAACGTTAAGAAGTTATTTCTTCATGAGCACTCTTTATGTTTCTATTAACAAATAAAAACAATTCAAATGTATATATACTCTAAATATCATTTCGAGTTTTGATTTCAATTTAACAAAGGAATTAGAAATATAATTTTTATATATTAACATAAATAAAATTATATTTTAACGTTATATTAACAAGAAATTAACGGGATAAGATAAAGTCAATTCGAATTCGAATTGTTAGTATGAGGCGTCGTTCTGTTCTGCAACCGAAGTATTTTGCTATTATAAATTTTCCACAGTAGTTAGAAAAGTTTTGGTAGATTTTTTTATTTAATACTAACCGCCTTAGAAGCTCACCTTACTCAAGGAAATGTAGATAATGTTTGATTTAATATGAATTGTTTCTATATATATCGCATACGAGAATCTTTCTAATTTAGAACAATCTCATGAAACAATTGCATTATCATAAACGTAAATTTAAACGGTTCATCTAATTTTCATGGGACTGTAACTTCATTTTTTATTCTTTTTGTGAACAATTAACAGAAATTGAACATATTCCTTCTACTTTTAAAAACAGAAGAAAAAAGTGCGATAAAATATTTGACGAAACTGCGAAAACTATTTGGATTTCTGAACAAGAAGGTAATGTATAAATCGAAATGAGGCAAAAAAAGATGCGTTAAAAATCACCAAAATATAAAAAAGATACACTATAATTAAATTGATATCTTGGAAAAAGAAACATTTTAAAATTTTGAATCGGTGTGAAATTTATTTTGGTACAATTGTATTTTCTGAAATTATCCCGGAAAAAAATCCCAATAAGCAAATTAATTTTAATTAATTAAAATTCTATTATTATTGAGTATTATTGTTATTTAGAATTTCTAGTTTTATGAAATTTATCATCAAATTTAATTTAATTATCATCAGAGCTATGAGAGAATAATAGTAGTTTCAAAACATGGTTACCATCCACAAAATGACATTAAATTTTTAAAAATATATAAAGTTAAAAGGCTACCTTTTCCGGAACTTATGGGATTAATTTTAAAACCATTTAATAACTGTAGAAATAAACAAAAAAATACTAAAAATAAAACATTTCAAGAAAATTATTCCATACGGCTTAAAGAAAATTCTGTTAGTAAAGAATTAAAACTAAGAATATGAAATTTACATTTATGTGTCATTAATTAAAATATTCTATTAGTATTCAGCCTTTGCAGCAAAGAGGTGTCTAAATATGGAAATTAACAGATACTGGACATATCGAGTAGTTAAAATAATGAACTCCAGAGGAAATGAGAGCGAACCAAGTTAAAAAAGAAATTGAGGTCAGGACGAAAGGATCTGGTGAGAAAGTCTACTTTTAGATAAGAATATTAAAAAGCGGAGGTCCGCATATTAATAATTATTCCAGATAATTAGTAATTCTTACTAACTTAATAACCATAAATGAATGGGTGTCGTAATGACTTGATAAAAATGGTCATTTGATATAAACTCTTAATTACTTATTTATGGTGATAATCGTCATTAAACATATATATCAATTAGTTTTCAACAATATTTAATGTGCTTTTCCAACCTTTCATGAGAGAAAATAGGAAAAAAGGGGAACTAAGACTACTTCTTTCAATGATAATTCAATGTAATATTGAACTATATTTAAATAATAAAGCTTAATAAACTCCTAGGTGACCATAAGTATTCCCAATAATGAATCAAATCAAGTCAGTTTTCGCTCAAATGTAGTTTATTTTTTAATTAAAAAAATGAGCATGGGAAAAATTGAACCTATTCCCTTTTTCGCCAACTCAGCGCGTTACAGTTTTATCTATACCCTTCCATAAGGCTTGAAAATGCTTTTACGAAATTATTACATACATTATACATTATTTAGTTTAGTGTAATATGCATAAATAAATGTAAAAAACTCAGAATAAGGTTTAAGCTCTATGTTATAAATTTTTTTAGTAATACATTCAATTTACGGAATTCTGGCTTTAATGGCACCAATTCTTGTTGACATACAGCAGCAATGGTCTTGAATGTAGGGGAATATAAACAAATATGCCTCTACATTAAAATTTTTGCTCCTAAATTAAATGATCTATTCAATGACCTACTTCGTATGTGTCGACGTTCTTAGGAAAATCCTAGCGCGCTCTTATATCGGCCTTTTAAGTAATCATACATATTGTATCTTATAAATCATACTTTGGTAGCTTCCTTTTAATCATAAATTGATCTAATTTGAATTATAATGGTTTTAAAAATAAGAATAAGTCTCGTTTATTAATTAAAATAAACGGCATCAGAAATGTTTTTCAGTTGCTTGTACAGGGAAGAGAATATACATTTCAATATACAATTTGAAGAAGAATAAAATATACATACATATAAAGAAATTTTAAAAAAATTGCAGAAGCAAATATTCCCATTGGCTTAGGCACTCTCTAAATTTAGACTAACAACATCAATCTACAAGGCACTAAAAACATATTTCATTCATTTAATTCGCTCCGATTTTGAAAACATGTCAGCATTCAAAATGGCAGAAAGACAATGCAGCCTTCAACGGATTTGACACTAAAATTCTATATTTTTGATGCAAAAACAATGTATAAAATTTCACACGTTTCGCTTAATGAGGTTTTAGATTGTAGTTGCTGTAATAATTTAATGTATTCGGCCAAGAGAGAATTAGTCGAAAATAATTTTATTTTTACTTATATATATAGAATTCCATACATATTTTTATCATGTGAGAACATGATGTTGTTTTAGCAAAGTGATTTTGAATAACTGAAGGCAACAAATAATTCGAAAGCTCGAAATTACGTAGGCAATGAATAATTTTACCTGCTTTTACCAGTATTGCAATGCTATTATGTATGCTTATTTAAAAACATGAGTTTTTAAAATGTTGACCTGCTTTTACCGGTATCGCTTTTTCAAACTGGTTTAAACTACTTAATGACTTAAATTAATTAAGACATATAATGACTTAAAAATAATAATGTTCTCGCATGATAACTTGAAATCTGTTATTGTAGATTTCATTTTTTTTTCCTATTTTTAATTATATTTTTTATATAAATCAAAAATAAAAACATTCACGCTAGTCCTGGAAGTAACTTTAAATGAAATGACTTATTATGACAAATTTGCTAAATAGGCACATTTTCAACATTCAGCTAGCATTAGAATGTATATTCTGAATATTGAGAGCTTATACACATAGCTAAACACTAGATAGGAACGTTAAAAGTAGAATTTGTCACATGTATGCACTCCACAGGAAATACTAATTCAGAAATATGTTTAGCAGATGAATGTGCAAAGTATGTTGATCTCTATTGCAATTTTTTCAACCACTACATAATTTTGTAGTAATAAATTATTCATGTAATAATGAAAAATTATTATTTCACAGGATCATATAAAAATATATGTACATAACTAATTAAGTTGTATGAAATTTAATACCTTTATAAAATCCTATCCTAATTCAAAGCATTGACCGCACAAGTTTTTTTTCCGACAAAGTTTCAATTAAATATCTCTAGAATGCTCTCTTTCTTGAGGAATGGATCTGTCAATCTTCTTTATTTTCAATATCAGAATGCCATATATGTTTCCTTAGAATTCTAATGACTTTTACAGCCTGTTCAGCTATTGTCGAAGGTTTTGATTAGGTAACAATTCCGATTCATATTTGTCCTTTATAAGTTATCGATGTTTTGGCTGTAGTTTTCGTGATAACAGTCACTGATAAATATCTGACAGATAAGGTTCGAACAACGCTTACCCAAGATTTTCCTTGTCCACATTAGAAACGGTTGTTATGGACGACGAACGTTTCAAAATCACTGCGGAAGATGGTGTTTGGGATGATATCTAAAAAAATAAAGAATGAATATTATCCATATTAATATATTATTAATATAAAAGAATGAATATTATTAATAATCTCTTGACAAATACAGATTTCCATGGGTATGTATGGAGTTTTGAGGGTCGTTGATAGTTAAGAAAGACACTGTATAAATAAAAACTAATTTTAGAATTTTTATTAAAAATTTTTTTACTATATGTCCGTTTAATTTAAATGCAGTGCAATTATATTAAAAATTTATCAAAACGGATTTTAACCTTTGCACTCGAAAAAGTAATTCGATGCATATTTATTCAACATACAAAGGCTTGTTTATTGCTCCAAATTCGCTCGCGCGCGCGCGCACGCGTGTGTGTGTGTGTGTAAAATTGAATTTCTCCGTCTTTCTGCCATTATGTAGGTATTTTCAATAATAAAAATTGAAAAATAAATAAATAAAATGTCAAAATGATGCACCATCGAGGGTAAATGATTAATAAATATACAAGTACATGTACATAAACAATAGATTTTCTTACAGTTCAGTAAAGTTTAAAAAAAACCAATATAGTTATTGACGAAATTGAAAGTAAATTAGGAATTCGTCTTCTTTATTGATAAAAAGTAGAAAGTTATTGTACAATTTTTTTGAGTTCACATATTAAATAGATAGAATATGTAAACATACTTAAAGGCTCTTTGAAATTTTTTAACTTAGCAATTAATTAACTAATTTTTGGACATTTATAATCATTGTTTTTTTTTTCAATTGTTACATGGGCATTCGTGTACGGAAACATTTTTATAATATCCATATTCAAGTAGATCTCCTATCTGAGACAATGACAATACATTGCTTCTGAATAATTGTGCCAAATAAAGGATTAAATTTTATATCCATTCTAATATCACATAATATATAAATAGTATTATTAAAATAAAACTAAATTTCCAAGAAAACAACTGAAAACAGCTTGCTTAAATGGAAAGAAATGACTCTTTATCCTTACAATAGGTTTGATCAAGGGAAGTTCGTTTGATAGTTTTTTGAATGCGGCAAACTTGGAATAGGTACTGGTTTATAAAATGAAATCTAACAATGCATCATGAAGCTACCTTGACGTTGACTCACTTGTATGAGTCATTAGCAAAGCATATTTTCTCAACCAGAATTGGACAGCCTGGGAAAGTTAATTTAGGATTAATTCGCCTTTGGTCGCTTACGCAACCTGAAATTAACTTACCTATTAAAGTGGGAAAGCTTTTTCTGATTTTAAAGTCAGGGTAAAACATATCAAACAATATCTCTCTACTCAATATCTCTCATATTCGGGCCGTTTAAGGAGGGGAGCCTTTTGAAAGACACAATGGATGTACATGATTGCTTTCAATAAAAAAAAGTTGTTTGGCTCCTGATGATTAAGTTAGAATTGTCCTTAGTTTGGTTGAAAAAAAATCGTAGACGATTTTGAATGCAATCCACGATTTTAAAAATTTGAAGTGCTTATGAACATTATTTCTCAAGAATCATAGAGCATGCGTCACAATACGAATAATTTTATTCTGTAGAATACAAATTCCCATTTCAATTGTTGCAAGTTGCCAGAGTTTTAGCAGTTGATTGTGCCAAAATAAGGTGAAATATTTATTTGCGTTGTAGAACGTCGTTTCTTACTGAAATTGAGGAATTTCGATCAGTTAGAGAATAAATCAGATAGACTTTGTTGCAAAATTTACCAAAGTTCTGAAAACAAATTGTATATTAGTTTTCTGTTCTCTCTATTAAATTTAAATTAATTAATTAAAAAATATTAATATTAAAACATAATACTAAATGCATTTAGTTTAATTTTATTTGTTTTATCTGACATAATTAGAACTGTTATGTTTTATCAGAGCGATTCCTATTACTTATTTCCCGAAAAGTCTGTTTATGTTTATATTCATTAAAATAATTCAATATTGCTACACAAATACTGTGTATGTGTTTGCGCGCGAGTGTATTTAATAGTTCTTCATTTAAATGTAAATGGCCAGACAAACTTATTCTGGAAACTTTTGTCTAGATATATTTCTGTTTTATCAAATATAAATCTTCATATTACCTAGAATTATTATCATGCAATGATTATTTTTTATGTTTTATCAAATGATGACACTACCTATTGCATTAAAATGAATTCCATAAAATAAAAGATTTTTACTTCAAATTACACGCAAAGAATTACGTATAAGGATAAAACTAAAAATGATTTTAAATTTGTGTATGGGAATGAAAAAAAAATAAAAACAATAACAAAATAGCAGTAAGAGATAGAAGCCTTTTGAGAATCAGGACATTGTATAAAAGTGAAATAGATTTTGAAAAAATAAATTAGTTCTGAATTTACATTAAAAAATGCTATTTAATAATTCAGGCCAATACAAATTTTATGCTCGGGGATTTATAAATGATTTTATGTTCTACAACCACTAGTTCGTAACTCTTGTTTCTTGACTCTTATTCGTAAGATATTATAAAAATTTTATTAATGTTAATCTTTTGAAAGAAAACAGAGGAGGGAAAAAGCTTTTCTAAATAAGTCTTTTAAAACCATTTAACGCATTGAAAAAAAGGTACGACAACTCTCCTGTAAATTCTACTGTAGATTAATTATGAATTAGAAGGACCAAATTAAAAATGAATGTAATGAATATAATGTATGATAAAAAATAAATATAGTTTATAATGAAAAGTATTTTAATCCAGCTACTAGGGTTGCTACTTAAGCATATACGTATATATATAGAGAGAGAGAAAGAGAATAGTATAGAAGCAAAAGAGAAAAAAGTAATAGAGAAAGATATATATAATAGAAGGGATAACAAATAAAATTAAAATAGAAGGGAAATTATGTATTTATAAGCAATAAAAACTATAAAATAATGAATATATACTCACAAAAAATGGGGAAATTAATAATTTTCAAATATTCCCATCATTGAAACTTCAAAACACAAAAATTATTTCACAAAGTGTCTCAATAAAATATGAATATTAGACATAAACTGCGAAAATATTTACTTTTGTAGTTTTATTCATTAATTTTCTAATATGTATAAAACTTAAATAAAAAGTATTATATCGAAAATTCATATTTTGCATTGCTAATATATCACTTTATTTTCTGATGTCGCTAGAAGATGGCAGCACATATGATCTTACAAAAAAAACCCTTCTGGAATTTCATTATTCACAATATGTTGGTGAAAGCTTAAAAAAAGATTTCGGCACTTAGAAACTTCAATGGCATATAAAAATTCAGCAAATTGGGATTGGAATATGAATATACATTCATTTAATTGTTGGTAAAAAAAATAATAACAATGAATAGTTCGTTTTCTTCAGAAAAAACGGTTACAATTTTTCGATTATTAGCAATAAACTTTAAAAAATAAAAATGCACATGATAAAAATGTATGCTGAAACTGCAGAAATTCTTTTTATTCTGAATTAATATTTACCAAATCGTGTTTAAACACAGCCAAAGTTTTTAAATTTCAATCTAGAACATTCTGGCACCAATGTAATTCGGGACTCTCTCTGCGAATGTAAATAGAATATTTCAGATAAATTTTTAAAAATATAACTATAAAGAAATAGATTAAAATATGAATAATATATAAAGCATTTTAAGCATTTAAACATTTCAAATTTATATAAAAATAATAATATAAAATAATATTAATGATATATTATGTTATTCTTTTTATGATTCCCCCCAATTCAGTTGATTAGCATTAATGATTGCTAAATTTTCCAATAAATATGTAAGTTGGTCTTAATGGCTTCTTCAACAAGATTTTTTATCTTTAAATGTTGATAATAGAAATATAATAGATTACTTTAAAAATCTGATATCCTTTTGCTTATTTTTGAATTTATTCCCTAAATATTTTCTTATCTGCACAACTTTTCACATCCATTTATATCACAGTAGTATTTAAAATTGAAAAAAAAATTCACAATTTTGAAGTTACAGATTAAATTTAAGTACAAAAGGAATTTCGAAATCTTTATTAAAAGCATGAACCTTTTCAGTTTAGAAAAAAAAATCGAACACAATTGCCAAACTGTAATGATAAGAAATAAAGAGAAAAAAAACTCCAAAGAATATAAAGTGAAGGTTCCTATAATTCATTCAGTGTTCTTATTTCCAGCATTTTGTAGCAGTAACTGTACTAAAAACACCAGAGAAAAAATTTTAGTACAATGTTCATTATGTGAAGAATGGGATAACACACAACATGCTAATATTACTCTAGTACTTGTTACATGTGTAATTCTTAAGCAAAATTGAAAATGCATTATTATTTTTGTTTGTATTCTATAGATTACTATTTGCATCTAATATTTTTCCAAAATAAATCTTTCTTCAAATATGTTTTATTATATGTTTTTTTTCTTTCAATGAACTTTTTTGCTTGTTTTTTTAACGATATTTAACTGTTCCTTATTTTACTCCATTTAAACATTAAAGAATTTTTTTCTCTCAAAACATGCTTTTTAAAATATTGTATAATGTTGTATAGATGTATTTTTCATACTTTAAAAATAATAAGTTAAATTTAAAAATTGTAGAAAAAGCATTTTAAATATTTTTAAACAGTAATTTAAATTTAAAAATTTTGTGAATTGTATTTTATATATTTTAAAAATTATAAATTAAATTCAAAAATTTTATAAATTGTATTTTAAATATTGCACTTTCAAAAAGAAAAATTAAATTAAAAAATTATGTTTTAAAAATTAAAAATTAAATAAAAAAAAACTATATAAATTGCATTTCAAATATTATGTATTAAAAATTCAATTTAAAAATTATATAAACACTATTTTAAATATTGTATAAATATTATATAAAATTTTAAATATTTCTTTATTAAATATTGTTGATTCCTTTTGCGTTACAAGGAAAATAATCGAAAATTAATAAATAATATTTTCAGATAAATTTTGCAGTGAAATATTTCACAAATAAGTATTTGAAATCAAAATATTTTTCCCAGGTATAAATAAGTATTCTATATTCTTTCTTTTACCCTCTCTGAAATTAAGATTTATTTGTTAAAAATATAACATCCATCATTCAATATAAAAATTCATCATTCAAAAGGGATGCTTAAATTTTAAATACAATCTTTGAAGCTTAATTATTCCGCTGATAACTGGTTATTAAGTAAGTTTGCCGTCATAAGACATTTCAAAAAAATAATTGAATAAATTTTTCATTCATTTTCACGATTGCGCCATCGGTCCATGTCTCTTAAGGATGCTTATGAGGGATTTCAAGGTAAATGAAACTCTCGGTGTACGAATGAGATCTGTCATGAGCGTGTTTATTCAGATTCTTGAACGGTGCGTTTTGTAATTTTCAGTGGCCTTGGAATTTTGAGTTTTTAAAGGTCGCTCGTAGGGTGGAGAACCAGGTCGGAGCCGACACCCATCAAAATAAAACCGGCGATAAATCATTCGGCTATGGAACTAAATTCCGTTTGACATTCCTTTTCAATTTGTGGAACTACATCTTTATCGAAAAGACAATACGTCATAAAGCGGTTCCGCGCTGGTATGGATTAGATAATTGAAAATTTAAAATGATACGTAATACACAAATTGTATTATGGTGGCATAAATATTTCACTTTTCTAGGGTACGCATTTCACTATATCAAATCTCTACAAAATATCATATAGTATATATTTATCATTACTATATAATGAATTATTAATAACATATATTAAATTTTTGAAACAAAATGTATGCATTGACAAAAGATATGCGGAAGCTTTCAACTTAACGGCGAAGAATTTTGCAAAAATCATTTAACAGAAGATTTTTATATAAATTATTTAATTTAATCATAATGTATGGAATTATTTTAATTTTTTAAAATAAACTTTTCAGCTGCTAATTGGCATTAATCTTCATTAATATTATATAAGAATAATGGAATTTGGGTTATTGTATTTGACCTGACACTTCTAAATTTCGCACAAATGTAATTTGTAGAGAGGGTAGTGTCCATTTCGAAGTGATTTTTTTATTTTATTAAACTAGAAATTAAGAGATATCTTTATATCTTTTTCTTCAAATATTATTTATCAAAACTGCATTTCCTTCTTTCATCAATTATAAAAATCTATCTTTATAATTATATAATTATAAATAGCATTCAATTCTTCTCATGAATTTTGACAAAAAATATTCTTGTATTACACTTAACAGTAGAATTGCCTTTTTATAATGAAATAATATTTATTAATATTGCTTCATTAAATATTTAATCGCTTGAACTTTTTACTTTGTTGAAAGCTGAGGAAAAGAAAATTGTGTCAATTATCTTCATATTTTACTTGAGGAATAATGTAAGGTGCTGCAAATAGAGCTAAGCGACGCTAGAAGATAAAATGCTTGTACAGTCATGTTAATTTTTATAGCAATATAATGTAATTAAGTTGTTTTTTAATGTCTATAAGATTTCATGACATTCAATTTCTTTCGATATGTTCATATGCATAATAAACTGAAAAAGTATAAGGTTAATATAAGTAAATCTTTAATAGCCATCATAAATAGATGCTAAAAAATATTTATTAAAGTAACCATGAGCATACAGTTATTTCCAACAGATTCATTTAATAATTAACAAGTAACATCAGCGGTTGCCTAAGGCATCTGGTTACAAATATAATTTAATAATAAAAGGGGATTTTAAACACTCTTATATTAATCTATTTTTAGTATATTAGTTGAAAAGTTTTGTTTCAATTATTTTCTACAAAAGAGATATTCATTTCCATTATCCCCTGAAAAGAAAGTATTTCATGCCTCAAATATTCCAATATTACACATTCTTAAATCTTTGTCAATATCTTTAGGGGTTTTTTTTTGTATTACAAGCTATTAAAATTACTTCTCTCACTTATTTTTTTCACTTTTGCATAAAAATGCTCTAGACTAGTAGCAGTAGTTCCAAAACGATGCAATAAAATAAGGATTTTCTTCAGTGAGGATTTTTCCTCTTCCTATATATATATATATATATATATATATATATATATATCAATCTTATTATATATATATAATAAGATTGTTAATTTTGAAATCGAATTGCCATAACGCATACGATATCCATTAGGTGATAATAAAATGATAGCCATCGAACTTTCCCTTTCATATTTGCTACTCCGTATAGAATATATACTATATTAAAAGTTATCCTATTCTAAACGTTTTTGGAGACTTATTAATTCGGTGGAAGTAATGGTTACACTTACTTACAATTAAATCTCTTATTAACCTGTTAAAAATTATATATATATTCCTTTAAAACAAACTACGACAGATACGTTGTTGTTTTTCGAATCTTAATCCTATTTTGATCTATAATGCCTAAGAACTATCTTAATAGAATCAAGTATCATATCAACTTAGTGCAATTAAAAATGTAATAGTTTGGGGGATCTTTCTTTCTATTTTCGCAATATTACAATTATTAAGTCTGCATTTCTTAGTTTTTAACATCTTTATTTTTAGAATAAAATCATGTTTTTAAAAATTTAAAGATACAATAGTTTGAATTTCAGTTTAACAATGGAATCTACTATTACTAAGTATGCAAAAAATATTAAAACGTTGTCAAAATTTAAAAAAACAATCAGAACTGGCAATTATATGTAGGATCCTTTAAAAGATAATTTAAATGACCAATTAAATTATCTTTTTGAATATTTGTATTATCTTTTTACATTCAAAATGGTGCAGTTACATTTAAAATATTCTTAAAACATCGCCAAAATCAAAAAAAAATCCTATACCACAATTAAACTGGTATCATTAAAAAAATTTAAATGGTATCAATTAAATATTTTTTTAATAATCCTTTCGATTATTTTTTTAAAATTTTAGTAGGATGTAAGAATCGGGATTTTTTTTACAAAATTATTTTTGGATGTTATCACAGAAAAAGCAAAAATTAATATTTCTTGGAAATTTAATTAATTAAAATTTCCAGAAAATTGCAAGGAATTCCTTTAAAATATATCCGTGACAAATTTGGTACTTATAATTCGAACGCTTTGTCCTATGAAATAGTAATACATAGACATTCATATATATATACATTCTCTTATATCAGTAATTTATCAGTAAACTTTCATAAATGTTGGAAAAAGAATTGTAGTTTTTGAAAACTACATAACTAAAATAAATTATTTTTATAATCTCAAGCAGAATAAAAAAATACTAATTCGAAACATTGTTAGTGCTTTAGCCTGAATACCAATTAAAAAGGATCCCTCCATATAATTCTATAAAAAATAACGTCCATTAAAATTACAAGGGAAATTTAATTCTCAGTAATTTAACTTGTAAAATCGTACTTATTTCCCCCATTATATTCTTTCAAAGAAGATTAAAACCTTTTCTCAAGTAATTAGAGTTTTAAATGCCCGCTTTTTCGTTAGAAAAACTGTGTTCGAGAAAGTACTTTTAAAGTCCATCCATTCCGAAGGCCACGGAGTAGAGCTTTTATAGCTCATTTGTCTCGCAAGTGAATTAAATGCCACTTTAATGGCTTTCTTCCGCATTCTTTCCTTCACTTTCTCGTTAGAGGACGAGCCATTACATCAATCAATAGCTTAGTGTCTCTGAAATGTTACCAAACCGAAAGAGTTCAGAACTGGAAAGCAACTCTTAAAAGTTTCCTTTTTTTCCCTCGCATCCAAAAATAAAAGAAAAAAATACAGTAAATAAAAAAAATATCGATATTTTGTTGTTTCTCTAACTTTTTGCCTTAATGAATTGGGAAAACATTTTCACGAAGTTATATTATAGTCAGAAAATATTGGAAATAAAAATCTCGATGCCGATACGTTAACGAATCTCTAACTTTTAGATTAATGCCACGGAATAACATATTCTTGAAATCATAAAATTTTCTGTGTGCGTATACATTGAGCTAGAATAATTGACATGTTGTGTTTTAATTAAAATTGCTGAAATGTAGAATATCTACTCCATTTAGGTTGTTATTAACAGAACTATATTTCTTTTTAAGCTACTTTCCGCAGGAGTACTTTTTTTAGGTTTTTGAAAGTCTCTCGAGGAAAAATGCACAAACTTATTATTTAAAAAATATCTAAAGCAAGTAGCAAATTTTAGATAAAATTAATCAATGAGACAACTATTTAGTGTTTTATGTTCATGAGCACGATAATTTAAAAATATAGCAACTACATAGATAAAATCTGACATATTTCGTAACTTATTGAGACCTTGTTAACTTATTGAGACATATTTATCTGTTTCCATTTCAGATTTCGTTCCATTTTTCAGTTTATTCTGTTTATACAAAATTCTAATTATATGTCTCATTGAGAGTATTAAAAATGTTGTTATTAATAAAACTAAATCAGATTTTCCTTCTGTTTATATCTAAAATAGTGTCGCAATATTTCAATACTTATTTAAATCATATTCCAACTTTTAAAAAAATCTTTACATTTTAATTTTACCAAATAGTCCTCGAGCTAATCTCTCTTTTTATCTAAAAATATTTATTATTTTAAATTATTTTTAAAGAATCATTATTCAAATTTTAGAATCAATCGTGCTATAAAGTTAGGATAAAATCATTTTAAAAGCTGCCGTTCCTGATATGAAATATTTTGTGAGATAATATTTTGGAATTAATTCAATGTTTTACAGCGCAATCGTAAAATATATGAAGAGTAATATGGACATTAAAATTAAAAGGATTTAATTGACATTTCAAATGCAAGAATTAACTTTCAACATTTAATTGAAATTAATTGCACTCAAAATTAAAAATTTAATATGCTTTACTTTACAAAAAAAAAATTTCTATAAAAACACTGTCATTCGGATTATATATACCTAGATATATTGGGACGATACTGTAAAATATGTTACAATATCCAGCTCATGGTAACCTTCGATTTGCTTCAAAATTGGACCTTAATCTTACTTGAATAAATTTAATAAATGCCCTTAAATTGTGTAGTAGAAAAATGGGAAATGTGATGCTATATCTCACTTTATTTAGTAATTACACTACCTTTATGTCAAATAAATAATATTTATCAGATGAAAAATCAATTCGCTTTTTTTTCTGCACGTGCGGAAATATCGCGTGTACAGAGACGATTGCGTCATAAGTTGCACTAAAGAATCAATCCGATCGTAATCTGAGATCATTGTTTTGTTATTCTTGTGGTCGTAGTTTTGTTCTGTTTGTTCGTTTTCACTATATGCTTTTTCATATATGTGTAAAGGCAAATGGTTTCTGACCTTTCCTCACAATGCAAGCCGAAGAATGCAAGAGATTAGAGGTTCGTTTTTCTTCCCGAATTGTAAAAGGATATTCTTAACCTCATTTTATCTTTCTGGTTTGAGGTAAGTATCCCGATGTGAAGAATATAAGAAAAAAGATCTTCAACGATAAAAACTGCTGGAAAATGACGAAGCGTACACAAAGATAAGGTGCATTGGTAACATTTTTTTACAGAAGGAAAATGGGACTAGTCGAAGTACTACATGAAAATGTTTTCATACATAGCAACCATGCATTAGATTTTCTTTTGTTGTGGAACATTTGTTACTATGTATAAATGTTCGCCATTAAACATAAGTATATTAATATATTTATAGTATATGTTATCTAAAAAAATTATTTTTTAAAAAACAACTATTACAAATTTAGCGATAAAAGTGTAGTTACATTTAATTGCAAAAAAATGAACATCATTTGTTGCTTCAAGTTTGAATAAATGTATATTTATGCATGAATTAATGAAAAATATTTAAAATATGTCTCGTCTTTTTTAGCAATAAAAAATTTAAATTTGAGACTGAACCGGCAGAAGTGTATCCCCCTGATTTCCTCTCATATTCTTTATTATCTCGCAAAATTGTGTATCAGGCCATATACATGAATGCCACGAGTGCTTCGACATTTATTTTCACAAGTGAGAGCTGGAGGCTTGGGAGTATTATATATCACTGGTATACAATAGATAGGAAAAATTGTTCTTACCGTCAATGTAAAATTTCTCTGAATCTTAAGTACTGGCATTTTTTGGGGCGATTATTCACTTGTATATAGTTAATACACAAATACCAGAAGTTTTGAATCCCTTTTTTTCTTATCTGGGGCAAATGTAACTAAAGTAAAACGGGGAAATATGAAATAAATGATACACATCACTAAACTTATAGCCGTAAAATCCAATGGGCGTATTTCACTCATAAAAGTCACTGCATTTACATATATATTGAATTACAAGTCTACAAACTATTAAACCTTAGACAATTCAGTTCTAAATATCAGTTATATAAGAATCTATTCTTTAGATGCTAAAACTGTAGGCCAAATTTTACGTTTTTAATTTTGTAGGTTTTATACATTGTGATCAAAATTAAAACACCCCTACTCTGAGCTCTCTGTACAGCGAACCACTCATTGTGAAGGCTCTAAAGTTGGTAAACACATTATTCAAGATATAGGAAAACCGATTATGTAAGAAAAAAGCATAAACACCGATAGATGGCGCTGTACAACAGAAAATATATTGAAAAGGCAAAAAGAAGAAGATAAGAAAAATGGGACAAAGCTGCGTTATGATTTTTTTTCCCTCTGATTTCTGTTGCAGTTATGAAAAAACAAGGAAATAAACTTAAGCTATTATTCCAGCTGAAATTTCCTATGGTAAGCACAAAAATTTGCATAAACCCATGTTTTTCTGCTCCTGTTCTGAGCATAAAACGGGATAAATCTGGGAAAGTTTCTTTCTTATAAGCGATATCTTCGGGCTTAACTCGTAAAGCTGTTTTATGAAAGCACCGGAAATGCTGCAGCTGCATTTCGAGAGTTTCGTTGACTTGAGAATTTAAGCAAAGGACCAGAAGGCACCAGAACATGCTAGAAATTTTTTGTACCCAAGTGCAACAGCGCCAATACCTTGATTCATTTACCTTTGTGCAAGTTGAAACGCCTCGAAACATTCGGCTCTGAGTACAGCAGTTTCTTCTGCAATATTTCACTAAAGATAAAGTAGATAGTCGCGTGTTTCCGGCATCTTAACCCTTTCGACCTTCACAATTTATTTTCTGTGTTTTTGTCTTTATGGATACTTTAAAAAATCTTGTTCATTGAAGATGTTTAGTGATCTTAGCAGATTTGAAAAACAGTATCACTCAGCTTGTGAGGAGCATCTCGCCCAGATTTCACATCTTGAAGAAGAGAATCTTATTTCTCCTGAATGAACGTTTGATACGTTCGATTAAAATCGGTTACAAATGCGTATTTTGTGTCTTTTCAGAATATTTTCTGTTGAACAGCGTCATCTATCTTTGTTTCTAGAACTAATTTTCCCTCGTAATCTTTTTCCCCGTGCCGTAAATAGTATGTTCACCAAATTTGGTGCCATTATACTGAATATAATGCTGAATTACTGCGATATAGAGAATAGGGGGGGGGGGGTAATTTTGATCGCCTTGTAGGTATACTGTTCACTTGTTGAAAATCTATGCTTCCTATATCTTCTCAGATATGACCGATATCAGCAAATTTGGTTACAGATGATATGACAAATTTCATGACTCATTTTCAAATCTTTTTGAGCTATCGTGATCACAAATAGAGAGTCACAATTATTCAAATGTGCTTTTTCGAATTCAATCAGAACCGAAACAGGGTAATTCATCAAATTCATGAGTCTGGACTTTTTGGCCATTATAATATCTTCTCATTTTAAACTTAATATATGAACAAGTAAAAAAAAAAAATTTGTTCGCATACATTTGTTCCTTAGAATAAAAGTATATTTCATGAAATATTTTCTTCCCCAAACTTTTCCAGTATAATTTAAGAAATTTGTTACAATCTTGTTTTAGGATATTATTATAGAATTAATCCATTTCGATTTTTCCTATCCAGTGAATGATTAAGAAAAAAACGCAATTTGTTTTTCAAACAAATCCAATTAATTTTTAACATTGCATAATTTTAAAAAATATCCCCACATTCACTTTCGGCTCCAACTAAAGTACTAGCACGTTTAATTGAATGAATACGGTGAGTTATTGATTTTTCCAGTCGATGTCTAATTACCGGAATTTTAATTATCTGACATCGATCTAGCAATATTAATAATCTCGAGAAGCCCCAAAAGCTATTGGATTTAAAACCCCAAACATTTAGATTTACCTTTTTTTTATCTACGATTTCTGTTTTCGATCGGGAATGCTCGTGGCTCTTTTAAAGTTGGTTTATGGATTAGATATCTTATAATCGAACCAGAAAATATTTTGATTTACAATAAATATAATAAATTCTACAATAAGTCTTATTTTGGACTCGCCACCTTTCGGAAAGATATGATTCTTCAATATTATAGCTCATTTAAAATTTGAAATTTATCTCGTATACAGCTCTAAACCGTAATAGCTACCTCAGAAAAGCAATTTTTTCTCAAATTTAAATATTCATTAATATTTAAGAGGCCTTTTTAAGTTATTTAATACAAAGTTTGTATATTAGTTTTTAAAGGGAAGTTATTCAACTTCAACCAATTCAATAACATGCTTACTGAATAATACAATTAAAAAAATTTAAGATCAGACAAAAAGAGGCATGCAGAATTCAAATTTTGAACTTATTACAGAATACATTCAAATATTTACATAATATATGAGAAGATTATTCCATAAAAATTTCTTGAATTGATTAAAACAAATCAGCGTACTTGAATAAACAAATAAATTGTATTAAAAAAATTAAGACAATTCCTACTTATGTCAACAAAGAAATTTTTTATTTTAGTTACTTTTTTATTCAATAATTACAATAAATACAAATTATTTATCAAAAAATGATTAATTTTGCAAGAATTGAACTCGTATTTTCACCTTCAAGTGAAAAAAACTGAAATACTTGCCTTTTACCAATGGAGTACTGCCTGTTGATTTCAATTTTCCTTACAAACTGCTAAAACTCTATTTAAAGTATTAAAAATTAATTAAGTTTAATAAATGAATTAGCGTATGGATAAACTATATATATATATATATATATATATATATATA
>JAOUZG010009418.1:3907274-3937435 GCA_026289955.1 Argiope argentata
ATTACCGCTAAAGTTTAATATTAATTGTGGTTACAATAGTTTTTACAAAATTTAATAAAAGCATGATGTAAAAAGAGATTCTTTTAATATGAAACAAAAAGATAAATTTACGTTGATGATCATGACCAATAAGGAAGAGAAATAATACAAAAATAAAGGTTTCTATCAACAAAGAAAATTATTTGGATTTCATTCACAAGAATGTAAATATTGCTGTAAAATATATTTTAAAAAATATTTTTAACAGTCAATTAAATCTGGAGTAAAAATATTTACAGAAATAAATTAATATAATTGAAGAGAAATTTCGGTACTTTTCTGATAGCCCGAAGCAAGCTAAAAATCGTCAAAGAAATTTGGCGGATTTCTACATTATTTGGCAATTTTTTGTTTTTGATTATAAAATGATATAAAAGTAATTTTCGTTCTAGCATTATCTTGAAAAAACACCAAAATTCTACTTTGTAATTAATTAAAATTCTAACCACAATTTTAAAAAAATTACTCCAAAATAAACATTCTCACTCTCCAAAATATATCAATGTCATATTTGATAAATAAAACCGACCGATAGAGTGTCAACACATGCGCGCACAAATATAGAAGCGTATATATATTCTTTTATTATTAGTAAAAATAGAGAATATTATCTAAAATTAAATTGTATAAAAGTTTTAATGTCGTTTATTATACAATTCAGTATCTTTTAGGCTTCATATATAACTATTAATACGTTGTGCGATGCGAATTGTAACATTTTTCTTCAAGAACATCGGTTTTTTCTTCCCAGATATTGGTATTCCATGTCGATCAAACAAAAGACCTTATTTTCAAAAACATCATTTAATATATTCCATAAAAACAGTTTCTTACTTTTTATAAAATTAAATTATTTTTGAAATAAAAAAATTATTTTTAATATTAATTTATATTAAAAAATAATTTAATAAATGAAAAATGTTGTGATTCAAATATTTTAATTAATTTTACTTATTATGAATATTTTTTATAATTTTAAAAAAACTTTCAATTTTTTTCGCTCTAAAATTGATTCATTCAAACATTCTTTTACCAAATAAAAGTTCAGAAGATATAGTCGCTAGTTTCTAATATAATTATTTTAGCATTAGTTAAGTATTGCGTTAGAACCTTTTCAGAATCTTAAAATGCTTCCAATCTACATCCTTTATAGAAATTAATTGTATTTTCTTTTTTATCGCCTGAAAATTTCTGGGTTTTTTTTGTTAAATTAGGTCCTTTTTATCAAATAATCAGCAGAATTATTACACAAATCATGAAAAATATTTTATTATACGCATAAAATTTCCACCCTGAAAGACTCTACTGTTTGCTTTTATATTTTAAATTTAAAAAAGTATTTTGTTTCATCAAGAAAAATTTTGATTTATCCGTGCGGCAAAAATGGCGCAAGGATAAAACCTGAATGACTGAACAGCCTCTACTGTAACATTGTTGGAAGCTATGGTTGAATCCTTAGGGTCATTACCGGCCATGGTACAACCCTTCCCTTAGAGAGTACGTCCCGTCAGCGACGGATTGCAGCTGAACTTCACTTTTTTTTTAACCCACTATGATAGCAATAACCAGTCACTGCATACCTGAAGCTTCTCATCCTTATTTCTGAGCCCCCCCCCCTCCCCCAACGGGAGCTCCACTTTTCTAAAGAAGACATGAAGAAATTGTAGCATAAAATATTTCATTAAAAATTTTAGTAATCTCTGCGAACCAGTGGTTAGGCAAAAAGACTGATAGTGCGATATTAATCTATTTTTCTATCAAAAACTTTTTTTAGCTTACTGATCAAATAAAGAAAGTAAATTCACCGGAAGTAGAATTCGATAAGTGTATAGGAAATAGAAATCTTTTTTTTTCTCCTTCAAATTCATCTATAATAGTATTTTCCAAGGATACACTTTTAATTGATTCATTATTTGCAGCAATTATTGATGTGCCAGTAATTTTAATTAATTAATTAGTAATTTTAGCAGTAATAAATGTACCAGTTATTTTGAATTATGTAAACCTGATATATTTTATTGGTTATTTATTTATTTCAAATTGGGCTCATTTTTTGAGACACGCAGTTTTCTATCAATGTTTCTGTTCTTATTATCTACTTATAACTTATATAAATAAAATGTATATATAAAATTTCGGAAGATAATCCGGTGTTACTGGTGATGTAAAAGGTTGGAAAACACGGTTCTATGCTATGTTAGGCCCACCACCATGCACGTGTCCCCCATACTGAGTGAGTTATGCTCCCAAATATGAACCCGAGACACGCAACTCGGGTGGGCAGTGTAAAAGGATGAATGAGGACGGCGAACATTTTTTCTCGAATAAAACAGTGAGAGAGGGAGAAGCGTAGCGGGTTTTCTCAATGACATATTAAGCTACATAATTCTTTTATCGCAGTCAGTTAGTAGTAAATTTTTATCTCGTGCTTTCATTGACAAGAATTTATCACTCACGTGACCACTTTTCATTTTTTTCGTATCATAGAAGTTATCATAAAAACTGAATTCGAAATTTTGTCAGATCCCCCTTGAAGGCAAGAAACTCATTTTTTGAAAGATTTAGGAAAAACTTGTGAAAACTGTTGGCTGAATTTTACAAAAAATTTATATATTTTTATTAAATGTTGAACAATATCCCTCTAAAAACTTTGTTTGTCCATCTGTCGAGTGCAAATGAACACGACAATTACTGATTTGGGGTGAATACCTATCATAAAAGGACAGGATATTCTGGTTGGTAGAGCGTTGGTCTCCTATTCCTTAGGTTGAGAGTTCGAACCTCACTGGCTCAAGATTCCCCAAGTGTGTGGAGGCTGGCACTCTTTAAATTTGTCGGGGTCGCAAAGCCCTCCATGTCGAGAGTAACATCAATTTTGGTGCTAGGTCAAAGGTGGTAGTTCTCTGTTTCAGATCTTAATTACGATCTGTGAATGAATGAAGGAAAATACGTGAATGAAGTCCGCCTCATAAAAAGGGTTGTGACGTGTGTATAGTTTAAGTCGTATTCTTGACTCTAGCTGGCACTATTTAAAAAACAAGAGACGCTTATTTCGGCTTAAATACGCTGATACATCAGAGGGCTTGTCCATGGCAAGTGCCATTAGCAACAACAATAACAATCCATCATAAATTATATACATCAATAATAAATTATCTATATCTTTTATAAATCATATATACCTATGATGGATCCTCTAAATCATATGAGATATCTGAAAATAAGCTACAGACTCCGTCGATGTTGTGTGTGATGTAATTGCCGCGCCGCTCAACCTCCGGGTAAGACGAGTTAAACATCTAAAAGAGCTATTCTCTCTTTCTCTTCGGAACGTTCTCTCTCACAATGTCTCGGTGAAGTTCGTAGAATAATAAAATGTTTTATTTTATCATGTCAGAACATGATGTTGTTTTCGACGTCAACAACAATTCGTAGGCGAAAAACAAAAATTTTACTATCTGCACGAACATTTCAAAAAATCAGCTTTTAGTAACATGATGCCATTGCATTCACAAAAGCTGCGATTAAAAACAATAAGTTAATGACTGCAGCAAATAAAACCTAGAAAAATGTCATTTTGAGCGCGTGATTATATGAAATGAAATAAATGGGAAATGTGATATTTTTTAAAACAATAAATGCGAGACAAAGTTTTTTGGATCGTTTGCAATACTAAAGTGACTCATTCAATGAAACCATTAAAATGAATGAAAATATAATTGAACTCGCACGAGCGCGTGGTGGTTGGCTGTTCAAGAAATGATGTTCTGACATGATACATTTAAATATGCATTGCAGATTTCATTTTAATCTTTATCTTTACTTAACTTGGAAATAAAATTATTTTCTAAAAATTCCTAATAATTGAAGTCACAACAAAATACAAGCAGCCCGAATTAAAAATTCAAAAAGCTAGATGTCTAAATTCAAAGAGCTAGATGTCTAAAGTGACAAGGGGTTGACTTTCAATATCTTCATGGGAATGTTTAATTTCATTTGTAGACATTTACAACAATTCGAATAAATAAAATTTGACACGCATTTTTAAAACTATCATTTTAACTCTGTGCAAAATATTGATTTTATTCATGAATAAAATTCACTCCAAAATATATACTCGATATTCTTCACTATCCTACATAACACAAAATTCTCATGTGTAGGAATGAGAAAAAAAAGACTGAGAACTCTTGGAGTGCAGAACTTCTACCGAGGTCCCCGATTTTCGTGGTAGTGAGAGAGGTTGTAGGGGTGTATTTGAGAAATTTTCGGGAGAAAACTCTAATTGATTATTTTAAGTGATCCACTGATCTTATTTTAAGTTAAATAAAAGTAATGGCTTACAAATTATAATTATTGATGCAAGCATAAAAATCAATATGAAAAATATCAGCTCCCGTGTATTATCTTGCTTTTTTAATTATGTAAATTGCAATAATTTTAAGGATAAATAAATTGAATTAAGTACAAAGATTAAATTTATCGTTATTTCTTGCAGAACAAATAACTATTAAGAATAAAAAAACCTCAATTATAGAGGACGTAATAGTCAATGCATGTCCGCTTATTATCTGCCGAATGTTTTGCGACAATTTATTTTCGAAATCATTTATGCATCTTACAGAAAGAAAGAAGAGCACTGTGTCATCAAGTTCAAAGTAATAGAAGCATACAGTTGCCTGAAATTTTGAATTTTATATCTACGCTAAAAAAAGAAATCTCACAATCAAAGAATTTTCTCGCAAGAATTTTTCCTTTTTTTTTCAGAACATTACTTACATAAAAAAAATATGTTGTGTCATTTGATTTTCTTGTATATAGTGCAGATAAAAATAATCAAAATTTAGAACAATCTGCTGAAAAGTGGAAACGTTCATTATTATTATTATTGTGATTCTTTCATTCGTGTTGGTCTTGGAAGTGTTTTAATTTTGAAAACTTTTCGTTAACCCCTCCGTGAAGAACTATTTTGCATATTAAAGAAAACGAATCCTCAAAACATCCACAACGGTGTACGATATCCCAAAAATTTTCAATTCAATATAAACCTAACCCTCTTCTGTTTCGATTTCCAATGTTCAAACACAGAAACGGAAAACGTGATGATGAAGACTCGTCCGCTTTACAAGGAAGAAGGGGTGCAGTAGCTTTTGAGGGTATATTCCCCTAAGCATCCGAGGATAGAAGTCTGACTTCTAGATTACAGTCGTCACAGATCTTTTTTAAGAGGCGAACTTCATTCATTCACAGAACGTAATTATAGTCTGGAACAGGTAAAGATCACCTCTGTCCCAGTACCCCTAGTGGTATAACTATCGACATGGACCACGAAAGATTTAACGAGCTCCAGCCACAGCACACTCAGGGAATCTTCGGACGCGTAGGATCGAACTCGCAAACTAAAAAATATGAGCACAACGCTCTACCAACCAGGCTATCCCGGCCCAACGGAAAACATCGTTTTAATAAATGGACATTGAAAAGCATTGCTACTACATATGAGAGTTTCCCATGCATAAACGCCCCTAAAATACCCCAGTTAGAATTTGAATTTGTTAAAAAAAATCTAATAATGCTATAATGTGTAGCAGGGATGAAGCTATAATGCACAGCAATTAGGCTCCCAACAGGAATGGAACGAATTAAACATATTAAATTCTAAAAGAATTAAACTATTTATAACTAAGAAAATGCTTTCTAATGTTATAAGATTGCTGACAACTTTCAAACAGCTTTTTAAATATTTCTGTAATAATCGATGTAAAGGGTGAAGGATTTATTTAAATGAATTTAAAATCTTATTTAAAAAGAAGCTTTTAAGCCTAAAATTTCTCCACTTTTCTTATTGCAACAGAATTGTAGTTTGCTAAGACTTCATCAAGTGAAAACGAAATTATGTTTTACTTTTAAAAATTAATATTGGTGCAAGAAGGTCGAATCTGGACCATGCGCTATGAAAATCAAACTCGCTCATTCATTTTCTTTTTCTAAATAAATAAAGAATTGTTTTAAAACATATAAATGAATTTTTTTTAAAAAAATACTTATAAACATTTTTATAAATCTTATTTATTTATATATTATTTATATATAATTTTATAAATCTTATTATTAAAAAAAGCTCTATATCAGTAGTAAGTAGCAAATCCTGAGAACTTTGCAGAACGTACTACCGAAATAGTTTTTGCTCCTGAAAATTAAAATATTGCTATTGCTATTGCTATTATGGCAATTATCGAAACAGCAAAAAATATTTGATGAATTAGTAACTTTCTATTTACTTCATAAGAAGATTCATTATAAAGTTATTTACAACAAATTTCTTAGTTAATAATAATTTTATAACTAATAATACTTTACTCTAATTTATTTACTTCATTATAATATCTTTATCTATTCTCTATTAATGCATAAAAACATCTTGGAAAATGATAATTTCATTTGTAAACTTTCTAATTGTGCTCAAAGAAATTTTTCAAATCATTATAAATTTTATATAAATTGTTTTACTGTAGAGTCAATATTTTCTCTTAATGGCACAGAAATTTAAATAAATTCTTTAATTTCTTAAAAATCCCAATTTTTTTTGGAGATTAGTTGTTATTCAACAAAAGTAAAATACTTTACAATTTCTACGAATTATGTTACTTAAATTATTTTTAAAGATATATTTAAAATGCTTTTATTGGGCCAAAATAGTTATAGATTTTTTATACTACTGTTACATTTGTTAATAAGAATATCCTTTAATTGTTGTTTCCGGTTTGATTTTAATATATTTTCGTGTTAAAGATCTCTGCTAACGTCCATACCATTTAAAAGGAGCGTGAAATCGAAAATACATTAGAAACATGATTTTCGCTAAAAGCATGCTTTTCTTATAGGAAAACATCATTAATTTGTTAATGAAACTCCATGATTGCATGTAAGTAGGTGAATTGCAAGCTACCCAATCAGAAATTATTCGATTTCTTGGGGTTTTTTTCCCCCTACTGCTATTTTTCACGCGAATCAGCAATTTCTAATGCACTCTCAAAACACGATTTCATGAAAGGAGAAATCTTGTATATGTTTCATTTTCCAATAATACATTCATTAATTCGGCTCAAAACATGATAGCTTTTTTCATATATGTATTCTGTTATGGCGTTAAATAAAGGAAGTGGGAAAAACGTTTTAATACCAAAAATGCGAAATAAAGCAACAATCGCCTTGAATTTTTCCCAACCTCATTTCTTGTCGAAACAAACATTTTTTTTCTCAAAAAAATCTTTTAGGATGCCTCGTATAGAACAAAACAAGCAACGAGCAAATCGATATTTACCACCTTTTGATTTACTGTCAGATCCGAAAGGAAAAACCAAATCTAAATTATTACTTTCAAGTATCTTACGGCACCACATTTTGAAAACAAACCTTACATCATCTCCAAATGTCAGACCTGGTTTGCGAGCAGTAGAGAAAGGGGTGAAACGAGAACGCGTGTACAGACCTCCCCACGCATCGTTTGACGAGACTAAAACAGTACTTTGGAAGAGAAAAGTAATGCTTTTAAGGAGCACTTCCACTGTCATCTTTGTGTCAATAGTTACTCAGCGGAAGATTCGAAATCTAGCGATCAGCATAAATGGCTTTTCGGCGGTAGAGGGGAGGGGAAGACAGAGGGGAGGGTAAAGGTCTAACATCCACTCTGACGTGGACAAATGACCAAAACAGTCATGCACCATTTACTGGGCATCGAACACCGCTTTAGGGGTTCTCCGTCTCGCTGTCGATTGTGTGGACGATCCATGCACCGGGTTTCTCCACAAATAGACGGAATGAAGCACAGAGGGTCGACCCGGCAGGAGCGTGGCAAACAGTACAGCTGCTCGGCTGTGCTGCGACCCGTTATAGCGACTCTACGAATAGTTGGAGTGTGTGTTCTTCCTAGCCTCGGATGCCGCCTATGGGCAATAACTGTCACGCTCTTCCGATTACTATACCTCGGCTCTTGCATAAGCAATATGGTTCTTAATAACAGTTTTGCATTCGAATTCATATCTGTAGTGCTGACAACAGTGAGTTCGCTTCTCGCGTCGAATTTGTTGAACTTTAGCGGGGCCGAGCTCAGAAGGGCCGTTGAGAAGCTGGACTCTACCATCAAACAGCTTCCAGCAGGCAAGGGATCTCTTAAAAACTGTTTTAGGAGAGTGGTCGGGCTGACACTGATTGGATGGCTCTATTTGATTCTGCGTCTCATTGCAGCGATAAGTATAGTAGATAATCAACCCGCACAACAACAGTTCCAAAGTATTTTTTACAGAAAGCCCCCGGATCATTTTACAGATTTAGGTATGTATGTTTGTGTGGGGTTGGTCTCGGGCTTAGAAGTGTTTTTCATTCAGGGAGCTTTGATATTCACGCCGGTGTTGTTCATGTCGGTTTGCATGATCCTCGCGGAAGCGTACGCTGAGCACAATCGAGTCATCGTGAACCTTGTAGGACCTACCGAAGACTTGGGGAGTGAGTTCAACAAAGTCCGCTCCTTTCACGAGAAACTTTGCTCACTGGTGACATACATGGATTCTATTTTTGGAAAAGTGATTTTCTTTTGGTTTCTGTTCCTCGTTGTCACCGTCTGCATGGACATCACCCAGCTCTTCACCGATGACACTTTGCTGAAGAACAAGACTCAGGACGACGTCTTCTTCTTTAGCCTCAAGGTGATATATTCCGTTTTGTCTTTTCTCGGCACCTGTGCCACAGCCGCCAACGTCTCGCAGCAGGCTCACGATTCGCTGCCCACCGTCCACGCACTGACACTTCGAACAAGCAGGATGGATTTGGACACAAAACTGCAAGTGCAGTTTTTTCTCAATCGCTTGACCTCGCCGACAGTGGGTCTAAGCGGCTGGAATTTCTTCACCATAAACAAAGGGTTTATTCTAAATGTCAGTGCTGCTCTGGTGACGTACACGGTTGTGGTTATACAAATGAACCCGAAAGCTATGAGAGTCATTCACCATCTGGTAGCGCAAACTGTAAGTAATGGAACAAACGCTAACGGGAATAGTGATAGCAATGAATCAAGTGGAAACAGTACAAACTCGAGTTCTTACTGAATCATGTTAAAATATGTTTCGAGAAACGAATTATAAAACTTTCTTAAGTGCAATCTATTTTATAATTGTATACAACGGTGACCCTACACCGTGCATATTATGAATGCTGGTCAATTTCCTTTCCCATTTAAATATATTTTTTAACTTTATCACCACTAAAGTAAAAAGAATACCTATAAAACTTTGTAAAGTGTTAATATTAATATTTTATAATTAATGAAATTGTGCTTTTTATAAATTTATTTGATATTATTGCTAACAGTGTTTTTTATTTGCTACCCTGTGGTCCCCTCTCAATCCAAGGCAATTACATAACATATTTATTTGGAAATTTGCTACTGATTGTTTAAAAATCATTTGTATTTTATTTGAGATAGAATATATTTCATTGAAATAATGTGGAATTTGTACATTATATTTATTATAATTATATGTTGGCATGTATTTGTTCAGTTTATTTATGCTCCATTATTTTGTGGAAAATACTGGCACAATATTTCTAATAATTTATTTATTTATTTGAAAAGAAATTTATATTACAGAAAAGGAGTCCATATTAAATTGTAATAATATTATTTAAATATTATAAATGCTATTGCATTCAAATTTAAGATCTCTGCTTTTATGTTTAGAATAAAAAATGCTACTTGATTTTTCGACATATATATTTCTCTTTTCTTGTATAAAGATACAATATATTCTTCATTTAAAAAAAGAAAAAAAATATGGTATACATTTTCCAATTCGTACATTTTTTCATAAACTTGCTTTTATATACAATCAGCAGTTTAAAATAAAATAAATTATTGATTCTCAAAGAGACTGGATAATTTTTTTTATTCCTTGTATGACATGAAATGGAGATTGTTTATGAATGGAGCAGTAAATATTGATCCTAAGTACAATATTTACTGTTTAATTTGTTATATATATATATATATAGTTATACAAGGATATATATATATATATATATATATATCCTACGTAATATCTAAAAATAATGTAATAAGTACCAATTATTTAGGTTATTTTTGATATTTAGTTAAAAAGCCAATTTTCAGCTAAAATATCAAATATATTTGCATTCATTATTTTTTGTGAACAATTTTCTTTATAAAGATGTTTGATTTTATTAATGTGGGATTTTTTTTGGTAATAACATTGATTTTTATATTGTCTTAGTTATAATTTTAATGTTACAAATACATTTTTCAAAACCTTTTGGTAAGATCTTAAATTTTGGTAAAAGTTATTTCAAAATTATTTCTCATCGTTTTTTCAATGTTTCATAAGACATGAAAAATCGAAAATTTAACATTAATTATGCCTAATTTAAGCGCATCAAGATTACTTAGAAAAGGGCCTTTTTCTTACTTCTAGAACTAAGTTTTTTATTTCAAGGAATGCGAGCAAATAACTCTTCAAATTGCTGAACTAAAATATATTTATTTTAAATCTCTTTTATTCAGCCAAAAAAGAAATTTATTTCTTACAATGTTCACAGTACTTTTGGCTTTTAATAGATATGTTTTTATTTCGAAATGTTTCCCAATCCATTTTATGCAAAAAATTCAAAAATTCCAATATTTATAAGATTTTTGAAAACTCCATATTCAATATAGTAATATATCTTTAAAAATAAAACTATATCACTTTTATTTATTCAAAATATTATTGAACGTTGTATATAGGGTGCAAGCCTTCTACATTCATATAAAAATAATGTGAATTAATGTTATTTGTTTAGAAAAGAGAAATAATTATATTTCAAAATATTATTAATCAAGGAAGGCATTTATATTCCAGTTAGATTCAGAATGCACAAATAAATTATTTTCAGATTCATATTTTCATTTCATATTATTTTTCCCTCTGTGTGTGTTTTCTTATATGAAATGGCTAATTACCTAATCTAAACATCTGATTCCTAAGATGAATTGACCGAAGTTACCCTTTCTAGGTAATTATGCGAATTACATTCTTAAAATTTTAACTAAAATATATAAAAATAACTGTTATCTTTAATATTTTCTTGTAATACAACTTACATTATTCTATATCTTAATTAATGTCTTAAGCAAAATATAATTACTACCAGAAAAATTGAGAATCACAAAAGTAATTAATTCACTTTACTAATTGATATTTAATAAAAAGAGAAATTGTATTTTGTCAATTAAAGTAAGCTTTTTTTACATTAATTAAAGTTTATATTATTTAAAACTTTTATAATTATTTTTTATTCATTTATAAATTTTATCATTATTTTTTGTTAATATTATAAATTTTAAATATAGGTTTTTGTTTTTATTTGAAGTTGATTCCGGATTGCAGAAAAAGAATGTACAATTAGGTGAGATATTAGGATCGAAAACTTAAACAAACATAATAACAAAAAGATTAAAATATAGTCTTGCTATGCATATTTCATGTCAGAACATCATTTCTTGAACTGCCAAGCACCACGTGCTCCTTGCAAGTTAAAGTATATTTTTATTCACTTTAATGGTTTTATCGAATGAGTCACTTTAAAATTGCAAACGTCCAAAAATATGTTGTCTTGCATTGATTGTTTTAAAAAAATATCATATTTCCTATTTATTTCATTTCATATAATCGCGTGCACAAACTGACATTTTTCTAGGTTTTATTGGCTGTGGTCACTAAATTAAATTTTTTTAAAATCAGAACTTTTTAAATGGGATGCCATCGCGTTAGCATCTTTTATAATTAATAGAGCACCAATTAACTTTACATCATTGTAATCTGAATTTTTATGTTAACTTAGTGTACAAGAACATCTGAATTCAACTATTATCTATTTTAATAGGAAAATGAAAAATTTCGTTATTGAAATTTACAAATTGATACTGAAATATGTTAACGTTTTTAAATATTTTACTGGTTGTTTTAAATTTATTTATACTCACACTGATTATATGAAAAATAAGCTATATATTTCTTATTTATGGGATTTCATAACCAAGAAAAAAAGTTAATCTTTTACTTTAAATTTTCTTATTAGAAGATGTTTTTTGTTTTCAATGTGTAGAAACATTTTAAGGATAAAAAATTTATTTGAAATATTTACTGAAAATGTTTTTAAATGAACGAATTTTTTCTTATAAAATGTCTACTATAATTAATTTGCTCTTTCACTCTTATTTTTTGTCTTTGGTAGTCTAGAAACCTATTCTAGACGATAAATTCCTTTAATTTATTTTCATAAGCTGCAGAGGTGGTGCAATACACTATTTTTGACAAGAAAGTGTCCTCTTTTATTAAAGAAATAGAGGTACTCTCCAAGAAGCAAAACATTGAGATGGATTCCGTTCATTCACATCACATTTCTACGAGTAATGTAACATTGTAATCATTAGCAAGCCATTGAAAGCATTAGCATATTCAGTAGTGAAAGCATTAGCATATTCAGTATAATTACGAAACCTGTTCAATTATGGATCTAGAATACATATTTAATTCTATATATGCCGAGATATTTATAGCTCTAATGAATCCAATAAATGTATAAATTATAGAACACGGAAAATTTTCGATAGATCGTCAACTCATCAGAGATCCTGACTGGCATCAATCGCGAGAATCAGCATTCAGTCACATTTAGGATTTGTGATTGGCAAAATCCCAGAATTCCGTTTCAAACTACAACCATATCCAATTACCAGTCTCCACTTTATAAGGCAGCTATATTTGCACAAGGAATATTTTTAATCTACATGCTATCATCGGCTGAACGAAGGTATTACGATGCTCCATGTTTTTCAGACTAGCTGGACACTTCTTCCAATGTGCATTGGAGAATCGATGGAGAATGAACTTCAGTATAAATTATGTTATAATTAAGTTAAATTGTGTATAAATTTTTTTGTATAAATTAAGTATAAATTTTGTTACTATTACTGCATAATATTACTCAGTGATTTTGCTGTAAAATTTAATTTAAAACGAATACTAAGAGAAATTTTCTTCTGGACAATAAACTGACCTTTTAAATTCAAATTGAAAGAGAAAATATGATACAATTATGATCATACTGTAATTCCATTCCAAATTTGCGTAGTGCTTCTCCAATCATATCTAACCATTAAATTTCGGTACTTACGTACTAGACCGTCGACGCTAGCGGTTTAGTAACTCATTTTCTACGGATTCAAATTTGGCAATGAAAATCGACGGTCTATTAGGTAAGTACTAGACCTATAATCCACTTTATAAGAAATTGCAATATTTTTTTCTCAAGAAAGAAAATATTAAAAGGAAAAGAAGAGGAAAAATTGAAACAATTGTACTATCAATTGCTTAATGATTCACAACGACAAAATTGAAAGATTGTCTCGAATATAGCATTTCACAGTTTCTGTCTTCTATACTAAAATGTATTAATTAATACTATTAGCAATTAATGGTAAAACTATGGAATATTTTATGAAATATGGTGCAGATATCTAAAATATGCATTCAAAATTTACTACTGTAATTTACGTTTTCTACAAAACTATGTTTTTGCAAAAATGTATTTCTTTTAAAGTTTGTTTTTAATTTAGAAAAATTAGAGAAAAGTTATTGTAATATCTTACCCAGCAACAGTAAATAAGAAATATAATCAAGAATAGTGTTTTATATCAAGAAAAAAGCCTCAGTGATAAGCAGAAATTGAATATAAATTGCCTGTTAAAAATGGAAGTAGTATGATATTCGGTTTGAAACTTCGCCGAAATTATATTCCCAGAGAAATTCCAAAATTATATCGTTATATTTGAAGAAAAATGTTTTCTTTCAAAGTGAATAGGAAATTTTCATTCTATTAAACTTTAATAAATAATTTTATTCTTAAATAATGCATTTAAAAAATATTTTTTGCTGTTTTTAATATTTTAAACTTACTAAAAGTATATCTATTCATTTAATATTAAATCAATGAAATAAACATTTATTTATTCCAAAAATAAAGATTAAATACTACTCTTTACAATTTCTGTTTATACAATTCGTCCTACAGGAGCTTAATTGCCATTCAGAAACTAGTTCTTATTTTTTTCCGAGTGAAACATGATTCCTTGGCTCTCAAAAGATTAGATAGAAATTCCACATACTTTCACAAACAATATAAAATTTTTCTAACATTAATAAAAATAGAAAATCGCACGTTTTGAACTGTACAACTTTAATTGTTACCAGAAACACAACTACATATTTGTCCGAGTTTAATTTACATCGATATAAAGAAAACATTACTGTACAATTTACGATTAATGCGATTCATGTTACTACTTGTAATGACTGATAAAAGTGATCAATTGATTCACACATTGTCCAGTTATGATCAAAGAGAAAGTGATATTACTAATGAGCAGTAAGTGGCATTGATTGTGGCATACATATATTTAAATAAATATTAGAAAAAAATAAAAGGAAAGGTTTTAGTTATTTAATGTTTGAGGAAACGAAACTTTATTACGAAATAATACATTTAAAAATTATTTTCAGTAGTTAATTACAAAACAGAAATTGATGAAATAAATAAAAATTATTTTTTAGACTGAAAAATTCATTTTTCGAAAAATTTAGTGTTTTATCTTACTCATTTTCCTCTTAATTTTCGTGAACATTAAACATTGCATGCAAAGTTAATAAAAATATCCATGTCGAAACTATCTTCTAACTTATTATTTTATACCAACTTCCAAAAAAGGCTTGTATTATTCTTTTTATTTATTGAACCTTGATTCAATTTTATGTATCGAACCTTCAGTCGATAGTATGAAAAATAATATCCCAAGCATCTTTTAACCTAATTTTATCAGCAATAAGAGTACAAACTGATCATAAAATTTCCATTTGATTTTTTCGATGGAACCGAAGGACGAACAAGTACTTGTCTAAGAAAATGGATAACATATTATTTATTTGATCAAAACACTAATCCCTTAATTGCACAACCAAGTAACACCTTATATAGCGGTTCAAAAATCAATTAGTAAGAGATTTAATATAGTAAGTAACACGATGTCCGATAATTTATGAGCATGTCAAGGTCTCTCTTCTTCTCATTTTTAATTTAAGAAAAAAAACAACCTGTAGCCCCAAATCGTTAAGACACCAAATTCATAAATAAGCTTCGAAATTGGAGCAATTTCCTTTCACATGTTGTTTCCAAGCTGACCTCGAACTCTGGTCAGCCACGGACACCTCGACACTGATTTTTCTTTTATTTGGGAGGCATTCCTTTTATCCTGGCTCTCTTCTCTGGGCGTGCCTAGGGTGCCAGAACTATCTGGTAATGACTCGCTTTCATCTGGGAGGGAGCCCGGGGTGAAAAAATGGCCGACGCCCTTTTCCACTGTGAGAGAATATTGTTAAGAATACCGAAATGCTCGCATCAAAGGATTAAGTCTGAAATGACCTTGACTCGTGAAAAAGAGGTGTTTGATTAAGTTATTCCCTTTCACAAAAGGATTTTTTTTTTTAATATTCGAATCTTTATCATAAAAGTGATTACATGGTTTTTGTCATCTCAGTTTCCCACGCACTAATGGAAAATGAGATGCTATCGTCACTTTACTTGCATAGGGTTATAAAAATTTATAAATGTTGTTGTTCTCAAAAGATCTGACATATTTCAGATCAGCTCCAGTAGTTTGTTGACCACCAAAAATAAAAAATAAAAAATCCTTTCTGAAAATTCATAAATAAATTAGGTTACTATATTGATGGACTTATACTTGAATACTTCATACAATATGTGAAACAGACAGGACCAAATTAAATCCCTTAACGACTTTATACAATGCATGTCTCCACTCTCCCTCTTCTGCATTTCATAATTATCAAAAATTAATATTTCTTATTGATTCCCTCTACAATAGGTTTTGAGAAATCAGATTTCTACAAAATGTTATGATAAATAATAATAATAAGCAGTGCATTACTTTGGTAAGGAGGACCGAATTGGCCTGGAGGTCAAACATCCTTTCCCTGGTGTGGTGTGGTGTGGAGAAAAGGATGCCTATTCAGGTGTCATCATCGTCATCTGACGGAGGCACAAAATTTCGAGGTTCATCTCAAAATAGTCTTAGTGTTGCTTTACAACTGGAGGCTTATATGAATAAACTAAGCTAAACTCTCGAGAGAGTTGGTTTGGCGCATTTTCTCCTGTGAAAAAAAAAATCCAGAAATCAAATTATTCTTATGCAATAAAATGAATTTTTTTAAGAAATAAAACTTATCCCATACAAATTTATTGAGAAAAAATATTCCAATCATCAAAAAAAATCCGAATTTGAGATTTTTGATAAATTAATATGGTTCCGGCTTTCTTATATAAAATATATATTTTTAACGTTATGTCTGTTAGGTTCGCATAAAAGACAGCACTGGTAAAAGCAAGAATCGCTGAATTAATAATTTTGTTTTAAGACTTAAGAATCTGGCATCTTCTATAAAAAGAAAAAAGTTGTTCTTTATGTAAACACTTCTGTTTTTGGTGTTGTTGGATAATAAGCGTTCTTTTTTCTAATATATTGAAAGGAATTATTTTGCTATAATTAAACTACTTTCTGTTGAGTCTATGACTCAGAAGTATGTCGCTGAATATTTTAATATAAACAGGTAAAGGAATTTAATACCTTTTATAAAATGAACTTTGTTTAAAATTTAGCAAAGATTTCGGCGAAATCTTGGTTTGCTCTAACAATGTCCATCTCTATGTTTGTAAGCACGATAAGAAAAAAATGCTTTGAGATAAATGTAACCCTTTGCACTCCGATGGTGCCTCTGAATCGCATTCAAGATTGTGCCTCATTTTGACGTTCTATTAATTTATTTTTCAAATTTCATTGTTAAAAACGCCTACATAATGGTTAAGCGATGCAGATTAATTTTTCAAAGAAATTCGAATTATGTTTATTTATTTTTCATAGCGCCAAAATTTTTTGATCAATTATTTGTAGTAATTGTAATTGTTAGGCCTGGATAACCTATTTGGTAGGGCATTGAATTCGCATCCATTGAGCCGCGATTTCGAACGCGCTAGATGAAAACTCTCCGTGTGTCGTGATCATAAAGTCTTCCATGTTAAGAGTAACACCAATCCTTTCCTCGTAAAGCGAAACACGAGAACAACAATTGTAACTAAGCAACTAAAATATATTTTTTTCTTTTTAAACCTAAGTAGGAATTGATTTTAAAAAATTGCTTCTTATATTATTTATTTATTGATAAATTTGATTCATCAAAATAAATTAATTGCCCTTTATTTATATCCAATTCCATATGAATTACTCTGTATTTTATGTACTTGTTTATTTATTTTGAAGATAGAAAAATTACCGTGTTAGTTAATTTGCAATCACTCGTTTCTGGTTCTGAAATCAATTAATGTTTCCTCAAAGAAAGAAAAATTGTCCGTTATTTATACATCCAAAAGGAAAAAATGAAGTGTACTGTAATTCAATTCCAAATTCATAACGTTAAAGTTAATGCAAAAGACAATCCTGAAATTAACATGTTTGACAGCCAATATTTTTGTTGTTACTTATGGTCCTGATCACAGACAAGCCCGCTGACGAAGTCAGCGATTTTAAGCAGAGTTTGTGCTGTAGCTTCAGAGGGTAAAGGCCCCCTACACCTGAAGGCACAAGTCAGATTTCTAGCTCATATAAAGATGACACTCACACTTGCCTACACAACCCCTTTTTACAAGGGATTTGTTTCACACATCCCACAGTTAGAACAAAGGGTAAAGAAGAATCATGCAGGTACCAGGACCCCCCTAGGCCAGTGCGTCTGCATTGATAAGATTTGAATAGACAGAAAAGATAGAGAAAAAAATAAAGCATTATTTATATAAATTTTACTTTTCGGAGTACTTAACAACATTTCATATGTCATATCGACCAACACGTTGAATTTATTCAATGGTAACTTTGAAGTAAGCACATATATAAATAATTAAACTTCTCAGCTATTTACAAAATTATGCTGCAACTATCTTTAAAATGTTGTTCCAAACTTCTGGCAAGTATTAACAGATCATATTAAACAAGATAATGTAAAAAAAAATAAGTAAATAATGCTTATAATCAATAAATTTAGAATGCAATACCAACAGTCTCTGGTTTATGCCAAAATGTTCCTATAATGCAGATCTGTTTTTATAAGAAAATAATAAAAAAAATTCTGCATTTTACTTCTTAACATCTTACAGGAAGACTGAAGTAAATGTAATGTATTTAAAAATTGCAACGGTATCCTCGATTAATTCAAAGTTGCTTCGAAACGCAATCAATTTTAAGAACCACAATTCACTGGTTTCTTTATCAACATAAATCAATGATTAAAAAACGTATTAATCTGTGTCAGCATGGATTGCATTCAAATACAATAGTTAATTAACATAAAAGCGATAACAGTATCGTGTTGTGGTTCGCAAATTAGCATTAAAGCAACAACGGTATCTCTCGTGTTGAATATTAACAAACTCTTTATTACTTTCGTATACAAAGTATTTACCGAGAAATATTGTAATATATCTGTGTACTTTGTATACAGTGAAACTAATGTAATACGTTGAAATACATGAAAAATTCGAGTCCGAGTTTTTTTTATGATTCTTCACATTTCCCTACCTCTCTGAGTTCAATAAATACGTATTTGAAAATATGGCAGTCTGTCCGTTTATCCACCTGTCTATTAGTGAGTATAATAATAGAGAAATGCCTTGAACAAGAGAGATGAAATTTAACGTATGACTTTACATTGCATTTGTAAATGTCTATTTAGTTTGAACGAATTTAATTTAAAAGACGTTATGTTTGTCTGGGTATAAGAAAATATGATAATTATAAAGATTAAAATGAAACCTGCTATGCATATTTCAATGTATCAAGTCGAAACATCATTTCTTGAACGGCCAAGCACCACGTGCTCGTGCAAGTTCAATTATATTTTTATTCATTTTAACGGCTTCATTGAAGGAGTCACTTTATTACTGTAAACGATCCATAAAACTTTGTCTCGCATTTATTGTTTTAAAAAATATCACGTTTCCCATTTATTTAATTTCATATAATCACGTTCTCAAAATGACATTTTTCTAGGTTTTATTTGCTGTAGTCATTAGCTTATTGCTTTTAATCAGAGATTTTGTAAATGCAATAGCAACGCGTTATTAAAAGCTGATTTCTTGAGATGCTCGTGCAGATAATAAATTTATTATTTTTCGCCTACGGATTTTTGTTGACGTCACAAACCTCATCCGTAAAACAACATCATGTTCTGACAATATAATAAAATGTAAAGAACTAAATAAATAAAAATGTGATTGATAAGTCTAGCGTACAATTAACGCTTGAAGAAAATATATCGTTTGTTTGAAAGCACAATAACTCAACAATGTTATAATTTAGATAAACAAAATTTGTTATATGAATTTGAGAACAAAATTTCAATTGAATGTTAAAAAAGACAAAAAAATGTAAATTCGTTTTTTTGTGTACTTCTGTATTAACCTGATACCAGAGATTAATAATCGAAAAAGATAACCAAAGATCTCAGGATAGATTCACTAAAAATGCGAAAGATCTCTATTTCATAACAACTGCCTGCCAATGTCAAGTAAGAGATTCGTAACTTTAACCGAGAACCACAATTTTATTCAGAGTGGAATAAAGTTTGTATTTAGAATTGCACGAGAAAGTCTTGGGTAAGTCATTCCCACTGTTTTTTTTCCGAGATCTGGTATGTCTGAAAAGCCTTCATTAAAGATGTTTTTTTTTTCAATTCCCACTATTATTTAATTCTCTCCCTAAGTATACTTATTTATATATAAAGTTCAAATTTTCAATCGTCAACAAAATACTTTTTATTCATCCACTCTAGTTAAAATGCAATTTTTAAAACTTATACTGGATGACACTCGATCTTAATACAGTTTTGTTTTCAAAAATTAATTCCTTGTTGTTGTTGTTACTTATAGCATTTGCCATGGACAAGCCCCGCTGATACATCAGCAGATTTAAGCCGGAAATATACGTCTCTTGTTTTACAAGTAGCGCCCTCTAGGGCCAAGAGTACGACTTAGCTACACACACATCACAACCCTTTTTAGGGAGCGGACTACATTCATGCAAGTTCATTCATCTCAGATCGTAATTTAGACCTGGAACAGGGAACGATCACCCCTGGTCCAGTACCCCCAGTGATATTACTCTTGATATGGAGGACTTTGCGACCACGAACAGATTTAACGAGCGCCAATCGCCACACACTCGGGGATTCTTTTGGCCGGTGAGCTTCGAACCCGTAACCTAAGGAGTACGAGTCCAACACTCTACCAACCAGGCCATCCCGGTGAATTAATTCCTTAATTACATTTAATTAATTATTAATACTCTAAATAGTGTTTTAGCAGTTTGTAATGAAAATAGAAATCAACAGGCAGTAGCTCAATCGATGAAATGCGCGGAATTCAGTATTTTTCACGTGAAGGTGAATGCGAGTTCCATTCTTGCGAAAGTCAATATTTTTTTGATAAATTATTTATATTATATATATTTATTTAATAAAAAGTAACTAGAATAAAAATTTTCTTTATTGACCTAATTAGGAATTGACCTAAATTTTTTTAAAAACATTACTTGTTTAAAATAAAAACGGTTGATTAATCTTTATTGAAGATTCTAAGTTAATATCTCGCGTTGCTTTATTAAAAATGATATCTTAATAAAGTTACTAATATATTTTTTAGGAATAATTAAAATAATTGGTAAAGTATTTCTCATTGTTATACCCCTAAACTATTGAATTAAATTATATTTAATTTTTTTGTATATTTGTACCACTAAAACTGCGTTATCGAATTATCAATCTTCATCTACAATTAAGGATAACAAGGAGATTATCTGGAATTTAATTGTTTCAACAAACGATATAAATATTTTTATGAAATGAATCTAATCAATTGATTCAAATCTATATTATTAAAAGTGATTTTCTCCACATATTTGTTTGCATGAATAGGTCATTTAAAGTGGATTTGGAAGGATATGTGTATACCAGCATACGAGCGATGGCTATTAGTCTTATATGGAAAAAAAATTGGATTAATGTACAAAAATCAATCAATTAAATCTATCCAACAAATTGAGAGAAACATGATATGATCTAGCATCATTTCGTTCACTTCCTGCAGATCGTCGATAGTTAGACAGAAACAATTGCTGGCGTTATTATTCTCTCCATTAAAATTCAGTTCTTCATTTTCAGAAAAAAAGAATAGCTCTTAGAAAAGATTATCATAACTTTTGAATTGAATGTGTTACTGATTTAAGTGCCATAAAGATATGATAGGTTAATTTTTGAAAATTATGCATGCATGTACAATATCTGAATCAGAGGTGTAACATAGATCTGGCTTTGTCTAATTTTTTTATCATGCAAAAATATCGCGTTCAATACAAGTAATCTAATATTTTTTCTCAAACAATTTATCAGTAATATGGAAAACTTTTAGAATTTTATTTCCTGGTAGGGTACACCCTCACGAAAGCTTTCAATATTTACATTTAAAATTTATAACTCATTTTGTTCCAAATCTTGTTCGGGGATTTTAAGATTGATAAATATTTGCCGTGATTTTAATACTATTCTTTTCAAGTCTGGCACTGCACACAGACACAAACGAGAGCGAAAGTATTTCACAAATTGCGGGTTTCGTTACACAACTGTTAGTTTAAAAGGGCACGCCTTGGCTGAAGGGTGTATTTACACACACCCACATTGTATTTTGTTGCAACCTGTTGAGCGATCGATGTCCTCTCGCCTTGGATGGATTCGGACCAATTCGAAGAATTGCGCTTTTCGAGTTAATGGAAGTGCTACAGGAAGTCAACAACCCTCCAGAAAACGATTGTTTGCTTTCAAAAGAAATTGAAAATTCGGTTACTGAATGTTCTTTTCTGGATGAAAAAAAACTCTTTCCATTTCTATTTCCTTCAAAAACAATAGGATTACTCCTACTTTCTAGGATTAAAAGCACCAAAAATTGAAAAAAAACTTGAACAAACTAATAATTATAACCGAAGTCGGAAAAGAAAAGTTATGTTAATGTGAAGTTAAAAAGAGCCTCATAATTTTTAGCTGCACGAAATTAATACAAAGAAAGCACATTATTATTTTTATTTTAAATTTCTTTAATCATGAAATGGTGTTGCAGTTGAGAATAAATGAAAAACAATTAATATTAAAAACAATTTTTTTAAATCAATTCCTATTTCGGTTAACAAGGAAAATTTTTATTTTAGTTACTTTTTATTAAATAATCACAATCAAAATAAATATGGCAGAACCACAAAGAAAAGCAAAATAGAAAGGGAACTTCCTTGCAATTTATTTTCTCCTTTCTGTATATGGGGCCCGAACTCGATAATCTAGGGACACGAATCCAACATCACACCAACCAGACTATGACGGCCTGACAATCACAATTACTATAAATAACTGTTTTTAAAAAGTATACCAGCGTTGAATTTTCAATGCATATGGAAGATTCAAAGTCAATTGTGGCAACGTAAAATGCATGATTTTTCTACACCATTTAAATATTTTAAGCCTAACCTCATTAGTGTGTGGAAAAAACAAACCAAATTCGTTTCCAATTCATACGGAGAAATGAAGATTTTTGGCGGGAAAGTTAGTTTTTAATTAATAAATAAAAATTAACGAATTAATATTTGAAAAACTGTATTAACATCAAACTTCATTCACTACAAGTTATATATATATATATATATATATATATATATATATATATAGGAAGAGTTTGAATTCATAGTAGGAATTGTATAAATGAAATTCGGTTCCAAAGTTTGAATTTACTTTTAATTACTTTAACGTTCAGCTGTCTTAGGAATTCAGGCCTCAGAGAACCCTTTTTCAGCTCTCTGTTTTCCCATACCAAATATATCTTATTCAATTCTCTATTACAAGCACTTTTAAATAGCAAATTCCAACAAAACTAACCAGACTTTTAAATGCGGGTTCCTTTAAACCAAGTTCTTTTTAGCATTTCGCGTATTTAAAAATCTCAAAATTCAATTTTAAAGAAATTGTTTAAAAAATTGAATACAATCAAAGTACTATTTAATTATAATTTCTGGCATTTTTTAAAATTATTAGTGAGTAGGGTCGTATTAAGTCGTCGATCATTTCCACCAAATCAAAAAACGGTCGCCAACAGATCGCCTATGCGCCAAAATTGGCATACCACGTATCCAAAAGAATGAAAGAATTTGGGTCACTAAAATGAAATGTGGCGTAGTTGGCACGTTGTTGGCGGATCGACGGTAAGTAATACATAAGTACCGCGCGTAGTTTCTAAAATTTATAAACTGCGAAATGAAACACTTTTAAATATTATTAAGTCAAAATATTAGAAGGACATTTAACATTTAAACGATAATTGATTTTAAATTGAATCAATTCGGTTGTAAAACTTTTGTAAAATAAATGAAAACGTAACATTGCTAGACTTTAAAAGTATTTCAAATAATTTAGCGAAGTTTCTGCATCCCCTAATGTTCCAGACCTCAAAATTTCTTTGAGTTATTGTGATTTCGCAAAATTACTTTGATCTAGAAGGGTGAAGATTGAGATACGATATTTGCATAAAAATTGTATTTTTCAGTCAAATTTTGAAGGACATCCATTGAGATGAAGTTTCCATGGTTGTCCGAAAATAAATTAATACGATAACTGTTAAAAGAAAAAGGCTATACAATTCATACACAGCTTCAAAAACTAAAATATAGATATTTATCAAAGTTGGAAATAACCACATTGAGGAATTAACTGTCTGTCTATTTGTACATATAAACTGGAAACTCAAACATGCGATATATACAATTTAGTACATGGCCTCTTGAACACATTTATAGTTCTGTATCTAATTTTGATTCCAAGCTGTAGTTAAAAAAAATGGAATTTTTATTTCAGTTGCATTTTCTACTAGCTTTTACCAGCGAATTCGCTCCCTTGGAAATTTTGATGCGTATATGTAAGAACTGAATATCTAGTCACAATGTAAAATGTTAGCAAACCGTATGCATGCGTAAATTTTCAATGTTAATTGGAACAACGTAAAGACGTGAATTTTAAACACCGGTTGGGGTAACGAATGCAGAAGAGAAATGTTCGATTTCAGTTAATCTGTTTTATTTTTATTCAAAAGTACTTCTGAAGGAATCAAAAGATCTATTAATTAACACTGTTTAATTTTAAATTCATCAAACACTACGAAAATAAACAGAACCGTTTGAAATAACTACTTGAAAAGATGTTACGTCTAACCTCATTAGCGTGGGGAAAAAACTACTTAAAAACTATGTACTTAAAACTATAAGGGTAGTTTGCCGTTTGCCGAGCGCAAACGAACAATGTCCAAAGAAATTTGGCGAAATTCTTAATTGTTTGCTAACGGAAATATACCACTATACGCATTTATGAAAAATATATAAACTGACACAAAAACAATTTAATTACAAAAACACACAACGGAACAGCTTTGATATACAGTAATTTTCGCCAAAAAATAGTTTGTTACCAAATTTTTGTGGAATGCGGCGCGAACGGCAGGAATAACATATCCAATCATAAGATTTCGATAAACGTTGCAGCAAATTAACAGAAATACAGAAAAAAATCAATAAATGCAGTAATATGGAATGCACAAAAACTTTATTCGAAAATAATGAAAGTAGACTAAAGAAATGCGTATAGCAGGGGGGAAAATCAAGAGAAATGAGCAGGAAAGATCGAATTATTTAACATAAGAACAGCATTAGAAAAAAAAAAGAATACACCTGTTTTTATTAACTTAATTACTACATAGTGATGCTTTTCTTAAGAAGAAATTGGAAAGAATAAATACACTTACTCGGTTCAACTCATTTTTTATAAGCAGGAAACAATTTAATAATTTCTATAAAAAGCAGCTGAACTTTTCAGTGATGAAAACGTCTTTCTGTCAGAAAATCCACGAAAAGAACAATAAATCAGAAAGAATTCCATTAGAATGGTATGATCACATACAACGATATGATATTTTTCCCTGTGGGTTAGATAATATTAAAACGAAAAAAGATGAAATAAAAACAAACGATTCAAAAAGCTCGAGCAGATGTTTTCAATTTTTTTTTTTTCTGTTCTGATGAAATTCGTAAGCAGACGATTTTAATGAGAATAAAGTAATTGCTCTGAAATAAAACAAAACAGGAATGCACATGCGTGAATTTCAGCGCCAATTGAGACAACACAACACGTGAATTTTCCACTTGAGTTGGGGTAAGCTATACAGAATACAAATTTTTAATTGCCTTTAGTATGTTTTATTTTAATTAAAAAGTACTTCATAATGAACCCGAAAGATCGAATTATTAACAATGTTCGGTTTTAAATGCATCAAACACTAAGAAAATAAACAGAATCGTTTGAAATAATTGGTCGAAAATATGTTAAGCTTAACCTGGTTCGAGTGTGAAAAAAAAATTAGTCTCTCATTTGACGGTGAAGACTTTTGGTGGGAGAGTTAGTTTTTATTTAATTAAAAAATTAACTTCTCAATCAAAAGGAATAAACATTAGCCTATGTTCTTTTATATACTATAATCTATATTTGTGCTAAATTTCATCTAATTTTGTTCAGCTTTTCTGTCGTGATTGACTAACATCATCCATCCAAACTTTCACATTTATAATAGTAGTATAGATTAATCAGTAAACCTGGATTAATCACCACGAACCACACGACAGCTTCAATAGTAATGTTAAATTCACGTCAAGGATCAATATTTTGTAGGTATTGTTCGCCAATGTGATGTAATGCATTCTTATTCTAAATCTAAGGTATATGAATGTATGCCAGTAGAAGAAAGATGACACCGTTATTAAAGAATATGCAAGAAAGAAACTTCAGCTAATTCCACAAAAGTATTCCACAATTAATTTTAGATTACCTGTTTTTAGACATTGGTTATTTTTCTTCACTCTCATCTGGACCTTTTATTTCTCACATTTAAATTATATCTACATTTGGTAATTGTTTGCTTATGTGTATTTTACTTTTGCTGCTTCTAAAGTTTAGTCTTCTGTTTGTTTTGACGTAAATACGTCTTTGAATTTGCTGCCGTACGGGGTAATCCAAAAGCCCTAGTGATAACAAAATAGGGGGGATACAGTTTGGCATTGTAGTTTCGAATCTATCCTATATATCCAAAATTAATTATACCATTGGATAACTAAAGGATAAAATAATTCATTACGATAGACGAGAACAGTGATGCATCGCGCGCGGTGGAGGTGGAAGCGCCGCCATTTTGAGGTTATTTTGCTGCCTATCGAGATTTATAATTAGTATAACTTTTGACTCGGAGAAGCTACGATGTTCGCTTAAGTTTTAAGTTAAGTTCGTCAGCTGTCGTCAAAATCTATCGATTGTACATAAAACATTAGTTTAAAGTAGAGACAATGAATATAATAAGTTATTGGAATAAAAAAAATATATAATGTCTGCCTATACGCGTCGAAAAGCCAAAACCAAATACAGAGATCGTATACGGTTCTCAAGAACAGCGGAATGGTAATAACAAAACCTAAAATTATACCCGATTACGAGCCTGATCTTACTACACCAGTTATGATGGTAGGAGACTTTAATGCTGATGTCTCACAAAACCGCTCATTACCTGACTTCATGCTCAGCAAATTCAATTGGTCTTATATTGAAACTTCTCCAACCACTTTAAGTGATACCTGCATTAATTTAACGTTTACCAGAAATCTCGATGTATCTTGTATGTCATTTGTGTCAGACTTTTCGTAGTACTGACCTATAATTAATAAACTTAAAATGTAACACAATAATTATTTATTTTCTTGCTTTTATCCTAAATACTTAAATAAAAACATTTTATCTAAAAAATATAACACGTTACCTAAACGTATTCACGTACAATACATGGCCGTGTGCCTATGACACAGCCACACCATGTTTTGTTTTTTAATTCTTATCTTTTTTGTACTTATTATTTCACATTTGCGATCGTTATAGTAGCATATATCGCTTCCTATGACTCTTACAGTTTTTCAATGGGGTCATGCGCTTTATCCTCTGATTCAGAGTTATTTTTTAATGTTTCACTAAACGGTGCCAGTCTCCATTATTTTTAAACTATCAGGATTCTGAATGCAGAAGCAAGCGATGGTGTTAAAGTATGAATACAATGATCAGGGAAATTACAAGAATAAATTTTTAAAGCATATCCAACGGAGGCTCTAATAATATCCATTAAACGAGCATTCTAAAAAAGGTAACTAAAATCATTTTAGAACGGAAGATAAATTATTTCAAAACGGGAAAGAACTCATTTTCATTTATCTCATTTGTTCTGCTCATATTCAGAAAGAAGAGTATTTTTCTTTCGATTCTAAAAATTAATAGATTCAATTAACCATCCTATTTAAAATTTGTATAGAAACTATTATCCATTAAACATTCGATTTTTATAAAAATGCCCTTAATCGAAAACCTGAAGCGCAATGAACGGATCGCCTGATAACATAGCTAACAGTTCAAAAATAACTCTTATTCTAAAGCAAACAATATATAAAATAGTTTTTAAAAAAGACATTTTCTTTCATGAAGCATTTTAAAATTATTTTAGAAACGATAAAAATGGAAACTGGCTTAAAGTATTCTTTGTTTCGCCTCTTGCAAGTGTTTGTGGACGCAATTACCATTTAGGAAAGAATGGGGATTTCCAACCAACTGTGGCAACCAGCCCAGACTAATTTTGCGCCATTTCGTTCATTTCTTTAATGTCTGCATACCTTACATCTTAACCTAAATTGAGGAAATAAGCGTTCATTTTCACACCTTCTTTACGGTTAGATAATTGCTTAAAAATCCAACACCTTTAAAAGTTTTCTTGACTGCTAATGGCAACATAAACGTATAGAAATAAAAATGGCCTGCACTTCACTAAAAGAGATTTTTGGAGAAAGATTTACAGTTGAAAAATGATTTTAAATAAACTTTTAGTTTGATATTCGAATCCTTTTAACTGTATTCTAAAAGATAAAATACTTAATCATTTTAATGAAATCTTTTTTTATAAATAGCAAAATAATAAAGTTAACAATGATTAGTCAATTCAGCCTAATTTAAATTAGTTAAGTTCTCGCTTAAAGAAATTGATAAAAAAAAATTTATAAATGTTGGCAACAGCTCTGAATAAAGTAATTTAATTTCTAATTTAAGATTTTGTAAAGATTAGGAGCCAGAATTGTGTTTAATGTTTGCCTTATGTTTATTTAAAATACTCTAAAAGTATTTACTTGTGTTAAATATGAATTTTATCATTAGATACAATTTATATGATTGAAATAATTTATAAATCAACAATTAAAAAAAGAAATTTTTAAAATATGAACTCTAGGCTTGCAGTAAAATTTAATCTATAATACATACTAAAATTTAACGATTATTTTAAATGAACAAATTAAAATTACAATAACAGATAAAAATTAAAATAACAATATTCTAAAATAACAAATTAAATTTAAATTATTAAAATTAACAATTATATTTAAAATTTAACTAATGGAACTCATATTGCTTTATATTGAGTTTCTTTTAAACTCTTCACTGTATTATATATATAAATTTAATACATTTTTAATAGGATAAATTTAATTTATCAGATGAATTTCTTGTTAGCCTTGACGAATTTAACCTCATTACATGGGCAATAAAAATAATTAATAAAATAACAAAACGAAATTAAAATATAATGAGAAGTACAAAATTGAATTATGTAAGCAAAAAAGCCATTGTTTTTCTACTGTTCTGTGAACTAAAAATTTTGTTTCAATAGTTTTTCAAAATAATAACAAAAGAATATTATCAACTTTTTTGCAACCAATATGTTTACAAGAAAACTCTTCATAAAAATTATTATAAAAATGTTTGTGAATGAAATTAAAAAGTGACCATTGTCATCAAGTAGAACTTGAGAAAGTTCAGGTCCTCGATTGTGATGAGAAAACCTTAACTGAGCTGAAGGAAAAAAATAAATTAACAGCTGTTACTTTTTTTAAGAGGCAGCAAATTATGAAAACGATAAATAATCTAAGATATTTGTCAACGCATAAAAATGATTAATTATTCTGCCTATGCATAACAATAATTCAAAAATAGTTATTCTAATTTAATTGATTTTTGGCAATTAACATTACGTTTCCATTTATTTATGCTCGCTCTTCTGGTTCTAATGGATTTTAAAACTAGTATCAAAATATCTATTGTAGTCTTATATTTCTGCTATTTACCAGATTATAATTTTTCTTTAGGATAATAATTCTGTATTATTTCGATTCTCATATGGTTTATCTGCTGTTTTCAAAAGCTTTCGATTTCTGTTATGATATCATTCAATTTTTGGTAAACCCTATATTATAGAAGTACTCAAAAAGTTGAGAATCAGTTTCTTGAATGTGGAAAAAATGATTTTAAATTAAATCCAATAATAGCCTTTATTAACAACGACAAAATTTTGAATTAATTAATTTTTATTATAAAATTATTTTGACTTCTGTTTTCTTTTAAAATCCTATTCCTGCAACTTCTTTCACATCTTAATTTTAAAAATCAACGAGAATGGTCTTCTCGAAACTTTATCGCATACTTTTTAATAACTCTACTTTTTTCACTAATGAATGTCATTGGTGAATAAAGTCACGAAGGTGACTACTGATGGTGACCTTCGACGTTTTTTCTTTGGCAATTAATCACCGGAAGACGATTCGAACAGAAGCAAGTCAGCATCCAATGGTATATTTTGGACGCTTTTCTTCCTTCCAGGTGGAACCAAAATTTGACACAAAACTAGATTTTACCAAGAAAATCATACATCAAATTTCAAAAACCAAATATTAAAATATATAT
>JAOUZG010009418.1:3937535-3968175 GCA_026289955.1 Argiope argentata
TATATATATAAATCAATACGCTCTTGAGTTTTAGTGTTCATATGCTACTGAAAATACAGTCCAAGAAATAATCGCTCCTTTGACAGATTTGGTCCCAAATTTTAAATATATCTGCATTTTAGAAATTGAATCTGTGTACCAAATTTTATCTATCTATCTCTTTTTCTTTTGTAGTTGTCAGCTTGATTTGTATTTCGACAACCGAACTGTCTGACGTCTTCGGTATTTATTTCGCTTAAAATTTACTATAAATCTACAAAATTGGTCTAATCTACAAAAGTTCATTCTCTAGATTTCATCAATATAGCTTAAAGAGTTTTCGTGTTCACAGACAGACACAATTTCAAACATCTGGAAAATCGGAGATATGGTGATTTGTCAAAATCTCAAGTTCAAATTTTTAGACGATTATAATTTTTTTTTATCTTTCTGGTATATTTCGTGTTCAAAAAAATATAAATAGATTAATTTTTACAGTAAAAAATAATCTCTATCTTTTCCTGATAGTATGTTAATCTTCTATTTTAGAAATTAAAAAAAAGATATTCGTTAATTCTTCAAGCAAGCTTCGTTCAATTGAAATTTAAACGAAACGTTCTTGAAAATGTTTATTGATTCGCTTCATTAATGGTACGTAATCATTGCATAACATTCAGTCTATTTCCTTGCTAAACACTGCAAGTTAAAAGATTTTAACAATTTTAATTGCCAGTAATATGCCGGTAATTTAATTTAAATACACAATTTATACTAGTCTTAATTATATATTTATAAGTCTTATTAATATTTATAAGTCTTTATTGATCAGACCAACATTAAAATGAAGGAAGTTGTTTAACTTTTTAAAGCATGTTTTTTAGTTACTTAGCATTTAAAACGAGAAGAAACAAGCTTCCATTCCGGAAGCATTTCCTAGCGGCTATTAAATTAAAAAAAAAGAAGCTCGTGGCAGAAAACATTAAAGATTTCCAGTTAGGAACACAGTAGGTGCCAATAGGCCAGTTTCCTGCTGTATTCCCATAAATAGTAACGAATAGAAAGCCATATGAATAAACGAGACATTTTTTGGCAACCTTTATAAATCGATTAATTATTTCATTATTTATTATTTTCATTTTCAATTTCCAGAAAAACATTTTTTCAAAACAAAGAAAACATCAGCGCCAATTGCAAAGTGTAATGACTCTCTCCACTCCAATATTGGTCTGTTCCATAAAAAAAACTTATAAATACACTCATTTTAACATTCAAAACAAGCAAGAAATAATAAACTTCTATGCCGGAAGCTTTTTCCTGATTACTAATGCATACAAGAAAGCTCAAAGCCGAGAATATCGAAGATTTCCAATAAGGAACACAGCGGGAATGTACTCGGCGGTTTTCCTGCTGCAATTCCGCAAATAGTATCAATTGGAAGAGCCGAATGCAAAATCGAGACAGTTTTATCTCCCAAGAATCTCCGCGCTCTTGCTTCGGGCTGCGGTGAAAGCTACCGAATGTCAATATTGTGTGTCGCAATTTAATGTCGTTCCATTTCCCACCATACGCCGGCAGACGTGAGTTGTTTGTGAAGCGAATATCTAATTGCGGGCATTGGTAATTAATACATCTCGTCTGTTTTGAGCGCGTGGATGCCGTTCGTCTCTCAAGATCTTATATACTAATTGTTCAACGTGCATTGGGCTCTATGCTCGGAATTCCGATTTGGCACGCATTTTTTGTTTTCTAAACGGTCAAAGACGGATTTCGTAATGTATGATGGTATAATGGATTCACATTTGTGGTTGGCGACCTGCAACAACCAAGCAAAACAGATAGTAGAGGATAAATTCAAGAAGATATTGGAGAAAACATTAGGAATCTAGAAATAACCTTTATAGATGTTAAATGGGAAAAATTTTCTTAAAGTGTCCGGCAAGATTGAAAGCATGAATTTCGATCATAATTTTCATTTTTAATTACTTATTTATTTTTGCATAATAAAAAGATGTATATATTTCAAAAGTAATTGTGTTTCTGTTTCCAATGATATCTTGCTATTATCTCTATGCCAATTATAAGCCAAGTTATAGAAAACTATTGACATGCAAGTGATGTTTATTTATGAGCATTGAAATTTTTTAAATTTCATTTTCTGATAAAGGATTTTCGTGATTCTGCTTTACGAATATCATCGTGTCTCAAAAAATAATCAAGATATCTTAATTAGAATTAGAATTAGTGCTGGTTATGTTATTCAGGATGTAATGAACTATGTATTTGATGTGTTGAAATCTCTAGAATTGAATTAATGATATTTTAATGTAAATATAGTTGGAAAAATTCCAAAATTTCGTACATATATTTATTATTCAAATTTATATATTGCGCAAAAAATTGAATTTTTGGATATGCTGTTATTGCTACTTATGACACTTGCCTATCGACAAGCCCCCCACGAAGGTCACCATCAGTAAATTTAAGTCGAAAGGAGCATCTCTTGTTTTTTGAAGTAGTGCCAACTAGGGCTGAGAGTACGACTTAGCTACACAATCACCACATTTGCTTGCACAGCCCCTTTTTACAGATGAGCACAGTCACATATCTCACAGATAGTACACAGAAGAACAACCATGCTCAAACCGGGACTCAAACTCGGTACTCCCAGAACATGAGGAAGACGCGCAATCTCTGTGCCAGAAAGCCGGCATTTTTGGATATAATTCTTAGATAGTAGTTAGTTACACTCCAAGATACATTCCGCATGCAATGCTAGAAAGAAAAATGAAAAAAAATGTAACAATTCTGTAGGACAATCCTAGTTTTTGAAAATAAATGCTAAAATTTGCATCAAAATAAAATAATACATGCACAATTTCATACATTTCATCATTTTCAAATTCATACATTTTCCTTCAAAAGTTGCATATATATTTAATTATCTTCGCTCTTATTCAGCATTTTTTTTTCTATTTATTAATAAAAATGAATCATATAAAAGTCAAAATATTTGTATTTTCAAAAATATCCTCCAAACCTAGTCGAATACCATTATATGAAACAATAAGTCTTGCATTTCGCATTTTATGTATTATTTTATGCTGAAAATTATATTAAAACACATTCTTATAACTTAAAAATACCTTTAATCAGTCAAAGAAACTGACAAAGTGTTGTGAAATCAACTACAGAAAAGTCAGCAAAGAAAGTCGCCAAAAGAAAAAGTTTGATTAAAATAATTATGTATTAACTTTTTTTCAACCATATCAGACAGCTTTTATGTAAAATTGAGTCATCTTTTTCGCTCAGAAGATTAGTATCCTTAGCTGTTAAAACATTAAGGGAATTGATTTGTGAAGGATTTCCCCTTTGTTTTCATATTACTAAAAAATAAAAATTCGATAGTATGCAAATTCAATAGTATGCAAAAATTATACAATTCGATAGTAAAATTATGCAAAATTATGCAATTCGATAGTAAAATTATGCAAAATGATGTAAAAGTGAGTGATATTGCCATAACCTGCTTTCAAAATGCAGTGTTTTAATATTAAATGAAAGTTAAATATCTGTGCAAAGCTAAATATAACAGTAAAAAATTAATTATTAAAAAAATACAATATATATCCAAGATTGGCATGTTTAAAAAGGTAATTATCTACAATTAGAAGGACTTAGCTTTTTGGCAGATGCAGATTGCCCTAGGACCGATTTTGCAACACTCTAGTTTGTAGTCGAGTAACACAACCACAATACAAAAGTAGTTCCTTGTGTACTGTAAATGTTATTTGACGTATGAAGCTTTCACCACAGGCCTCAAAGATGGGAGATTTCATGGTAATGAAATAAGCGAGTTAGGGAAAATAATAACATTCAGCGATGTTATGTGTTATGACTTGTGGGCAGTTTACATTCAAACGCATCTAATTTAATCATCTGAATTCATTGAAATCTTTCTTTTTTTATTTTGCCTCATTAGGGATATTTGTATTATTTACGGTCAATGTTATTGCTATGTTTGCCGTTCTTTTAAAGAATCTTTGTGAAAGAGCTGGCATTTTAGATTTCCGATATTCCCATTTTATTATTTCGGCAACCTTAAGCTTATTCTGGGTAATCATATACTTATTTAGTGAAATTTATGCGTTGCTTTAAAATTTGTAATTTTACCACAAAATCCTAGTAAAATAATAAATTTCAACTATGCGTTAAGTCAAAACTTCCACAGAAAGCCATTACAAATGTGTGTGCATTGGTTACAATCCAAATTTCTATTGTTATTATATGTTTTTAGACACAAAATAGATCAACTAGAATGAGAAAATAAAATATAAGTTGAGAGGACAATTAAAAAGAATGTACCAAATTGTACAAGAGGAATGAATACCAATGTATAGAGAAAGGCGAATTATAAAATTAGAGCTTATCATTTTGTATTTTTGTGTATTTAAATCATAATAATAGTTAATTCAAAATTTTAAAAATACAAAATTTTAATACATGAACTTTTGAAAACAGCAAACCATATTATTAAATTATGAAAAAATATTAATGATCATATTACAATATTTAATTGTAATACTGTTAACAGAAAAAAATGTCTGAAGTTTAACTAAGTTAAAGAGTAGTACAAATCCTGCAGCCAGCGTCCTAGCAAAGGGGTGGAGCGTCTTTCCCGAGAACTAGGCGTCCTGGGTTCAAGTCCCGGTTCGGGCATGATTGCTCTTCTGTATTCTATCTGTAAGGTGTATAAATGTATTCCCTGTAAAAAGATGTTGTGAAGCGATTGTGATGAGTGTGTAGTTAAGACTTCCTCTTGGCCCTAGTTGGCGCTACTTCAAAAACAAAACACGTTTCTTTCGGCTTGACACTCGCTTATGCCGTGGCCTAGTAACATCATCGAATAAAATAAAATTTTATTCAGACAGTTTCAAATAAAATAAAATCTTTCCATGATGCATATTCCCAGATTCCAAAGTATATAAGGAATGGGATATTGGAAATTTTAACTAAAGCTATCTAGCCGGTAGATTGCAAACTTACAAACACACAAATATATATTCATTTTTATTAAGAGTAATGATATACAATCTTGACATTTGTGTCGTAATCATTTGATGAAAATTATTGTAAATACTTTATAATCTGCTATTTATTTTCAAGGAATTATAATCTCTTTTTGAATCAATGAAATTAAAGTAATTTCGAATCAATTATTACATTAAAAACTAAAATTTATCTACGACACATTGAAGAATAGTTAAGATCTGGGGATTTTATCTCATGGGTTAAAAGAATAAAAGTAAGAATAATATTAACTAAATATATCGAATAAAATTGGAATTGGAAACTGAAACTAATTGGAATGTTGAAACGATATCCTATTCAGTTTGTAGTGAATAACATAAATAATTTATAATAAAGTCATCTACCTAACAATTTTATAGCTTCAATTAAAAAAATTACACAACTTTATCAAAAAGTAGGATTTAATTCGTTCCAAATATGTTTCATATTAACATTCTATTACTTTATCTGCATCTTAATATAATCATCAATTTATTCCGCAATCGCATATTAAATACACCTCCAGAACTATTAATTATTCATTGAACTTACGAAATTCTAAATAAAAACATTGATGAGCTCAGTCTTTTTAACATTTTTAAATCTTGACCGACATTATTAAACAGGCACGCATTTTCCCCAGCCACTGTTTGAAAAACAAGCTGACGTGCTAACGTCAAAATAAGGCTCTAATAAAAACATGAACGGCTTCACCATATTGTTTCGAACAGCATGGACAATTGCGTCACCCACCGTCATTACGGCAATTTATTCTGACAAATAGGTGAGTAATTTCGAAGGTACGCCCATTTGCCTCCATTAGAAATCGCCTTCTCTGCCTCCTTCGCCACCTGCCAGAATGCAGTCCCCTTTGAACTCGAATTGCCCGGTCCGAACAAGCACGTTACGCAAAACACACACCAGCAAAATTATGCGAACACACACCCGTAGACGCCTCCCAGGTTGGGTTTCCACGGCAGAATTCTGGATATTTTTCGTTTTCCTTGCAGATAATGGATCAAAAGTTCACTGGCAATTAACTGACGAGAAGGCGAATACTTTTCGGGACTTCTATGATGAATAAAATATGATGCTTCACAAAATCGATTTTTTTTTTTTTTGCTTTTATTATCTTTCATATTATTCTGCGGCTTAAAGATAGAATCTGTGGGCATGATTTATTAAGGTCGATAACTTCGGTTAGGTTGTTGTCAAACACGAGTTGCGCACTGCATGTAGTTGAAAGTATTAGATGGCAAATGATAAATAAAGGATAATCAGCGTTATTTGGAAAAATAACAAGTTTTCAATTCATAAAAATCTAGAAATAATTCGATAAAAAACTGCTTTGTTATAAAGAATGAACTTGAAAAATCTTAATTTAAAAACCAGAACATTAAGAAGTTTACACATAAATCTCAATATATATATTTACTATAAAGATGATATCCGAACGACGACCTGGTACAGGAGTGGCGTGTCTTCCGCGTGTTTGGGACGTCCTGGATTCAAGTCCCTGTCCGGGCATGGTTGTTCTTCCTCTGTTCTATCTGTGATATGTGCGGATGTGAGCCGCTGTAAAAAGGGGCAGTGCAAGCGAATGTGATGCGTGAGCAGCTAAGACTTCCTTTTGTCCCTTGTTGATGCTACTTAAAACAAGAGACGCAAGCTTCGGCTAAAATCGCTGATGTCGTTTCTGAGATAGTAAATGGCAAATGCTGTTAGAAACAACAATAATGATATTCTTTATAAATATCATACAAATTATTTTTGATTCAGTTTTCTTATACCATTTTAAGAATGCCATTTAAGAAGAATTTTTCAGATTTTTATTAATGAATAAAAGCGAAATTGATTTCAAATACACTATTAACAACTTCTTGATATTATCAGCAGAAGAAAAATAATTATTTCTAGATATCATTAAATATTTATGAGTAAAATCTATCCAAAATGATAACTGCATGCTTTCTTCCATTTTTGATCAAGTAACTTTTCTGCTTTACACGTTTTCACTGAGTACATATTTTTCAACGCAGTTTTCATACAAACATATTTTTTAAAATTGTACATTATGATAAAAAAAAATTTATCTCTGTATTTATAATCATTGTATATTATGTGAAAAATACATAATATCTCTATTTTATATGTTGTAAATAAAAATAAATCTTATATTGCGTTATATTTTAAAATTTAATTTTTTAGATGCTGCTGCTATAATAGCATATGAGCATTAGTCTCATACATCATAAATGAAGAAACAAATATAGAACTACAAAGGGAATAAGTTTATTCATGCTAAATTTATCATACATGTACTCCTTTGTTTGCGTTTCTCACTACTAAAAAGGAAAAAAATTGGGCTATACAGCTGCTTTAGACAATGATATTATCAATCAATAAGATATTGTAATTCAAAGTTGCACACAGGAAATTATTTATAAAAGCCTTATCTTATATAAATGGCCAAAAAAAATTGTGAATCCCTTACTTTAGATAAAAGTCATGAAGCTGCTTTTAGGAGAAAGAGAACTATTTATAAAACTCTTTCATGAATTAAATTCGTTTCACTTTTTAATACTTGCAATGCATATGTACACTTTATTTTGAACAAAGGTAAAGTCATACTAGACTCTCCAACCCGTCACGAAGGCACTCATATTTAAACCGCTAGGGCTGAATAACCGAACCGCCGCAACAGCAACACCGGAACTGTGGATGAGTCCTAAGGGCCATCACGGGCCACGGTACAACCCTCCCCGTACGTCCCGTCATCGATGGGAGGAGCCTAACAACCACCTATTAGTGTACCCACCGGGTTGTCAAGATCCAACTATCGTACCGGAAGCATCTCAATTTCTATTACGAGGTGCCTCCCCCGGAGAGGATGAACAAAGGTAAAATAAAATTCTTTAGAAAATCATTTGAATAAATCGGAACTGTTTCAGTACAAATGTTTACTGTCAAACAGTTACATTGCAGAGAACAAAAGAAACGAATTTAGAAAAGCCAATATAAGTGCAAATTGAATAATATTGTATATATTATATTACTGTAATTACAGGATAGATGTAATGTAATCATAAAATACGGTCCCTCTAAATCTTACTTTTTATTAATTATAGAGGAACTATATTGTGAAAAGACTTTGAAGTCTTTTTTAACCTACAAAAAAATCTTTTCAATCTTTTCAACCTACATAAAAATTCAAATCTTATTAATTCTTTCACGAAATCATCTACCTATTCATTAAAAACCTCAGAATTTCAAAAAGAAAACCGATGGGAGGTGGACTTATCAGTTCCAGTGTGCGACCTATTCAGAACCACAAATGGAGCGGGGCTCTTAATCAAGCTATCTCATCTAAATAATCCTTTCACGGGGACCTGATGCAGATTAGGTGAGGTGTGGTTGTCAATTGATTTGTCTGACACAAATCCCCACATACAACGACAAATTCCGTTGTGAATAATTGTAAGTATGTTCTAATGAAGTTTCAAGACATGTTTCATCATATTGACGAAAGGATCTAAAGAATGGGTTCAATGATAAGAAAATATTGTCTAAGTTGAACCACTGAAAAAATTTTTAATTTACAGAAAAAAGAATACTCTTTCTTGGAAAAATTGTAGAACATAATTTTATGATGAATTTATCATGATACTATTGACCTCTTCAGGAATGAACTTGAAGTGAAAAAATAGAAAAACGAAGTTGTGTCATTAGCTCAATTAAACGCTCAAAACGCATCATCGGTTCATTCGAGCTGAATTAAAGTAAAAGTTTTTTTTAACCCACTCTAGCACAAAATGCAAATACGACATTTTATGCACAGTATCATTTCTTCTTTTTCTATATTTAGTCATAGAGAATACAAAGCCAAATATTCTTAATTTTTTTCATTGGTAATTAACATTTTATATCGTTAGTTCATTTGGGGTGGAGCTATTCACAAATTTCGAATTTATTTTTTAACTTATCGGAACCATAGTAATTTTCTGGTCTATTTCTCATATTCAAAATAATAGGTTGCTGTTTTTGAACCAATCTGAAGATGATGATCTTGTGTTCCGCTTTCCAACGAAAAGAAAGGGTGCAGTAGCTTCTGAGGGTATGGACCCCTAAGCACCCGAGGGTAGAAGTCTAACTTCTCATATGAGGATGACACACACTCATCACATTCGTTTCCACGACCCCATTTTACCAGGGGGCGCATTCACACACTTCACAGATAGAACACGGAGGAACAACCATGCCCTAACCAGGACTCGAACCCGGGGCGACCAGATCAGAAGAAGACGCTCTTCCTCTGCGTCAGGACGCCGGCAGCCAATCTGATAAATTCTCTGATTATCATAAATAATTAATTTTATCTAACAAATTAAAGTCAAACAAATTTTCCCCAGGATATATTAGCGTGCTTTGCTGCTTGCTTAAGTATTATTCATGTTTGTTAAAATATTTTAGAGATGATAAAATTATTTAATGATGTTAAAATATTTTAATGATGTTAATATATTTAATAATGATAATGATGATATACAAGTATTTTTCTCTGAATACGTGGCATTTGATCTAAAAATTGATGCCATAAATCTTAGTTGCAACGTAATTTGAATATTTTAAGAACCAAACATTTAATAAATTAGCATTTGAGATCCAATCTAAAAGATGGTTTAAATTTGGTAACTTTCCTTTGCCATCATAGTATTTTTTTTCTGTAAAATCAGTGGGAGGAGCTCCTTCAAAAGTTTCATATTCACTCTCTATTAAACACCTTATGCCCTTCTCTTTGAAATGTTTGGATCTTAAACAAGGCCATGAATTCAGAGCCCCTTATATGAATTTTTTTGTCATAATAAAATGAAGAAAATCGAGTAGATATTTCGAAAGCGATTCTTTCTTTGGCAGGATAAAAGCAAAATTTGATACATAATTTCAGTTTCAGTAACAAAAGCACGCCCAAATTCATCAATTACGTTTAAAATTTATTTCATTTCCTTCTACATACAGAATCACAAAAAGACTGTCGTCGGTTGATGAGTTGGTTCACATTTTTTATGAATTTTTATCTTTAGATGCAAAAATGGTTTTGTTGCTGTCATGTTCGACTACTTCACGCACTTAGACGTACTTCCTGTGTTTGGATTCTGTTCAAATATTTTATTATATAGATATTCTCAAATTTGACGTTAAGATTGCATATAAAATTTCATCCGTCTAGTTCAAAGCATTTTCAAATTATCAAACAGGGAAAACTAAATTACAAAAAAAATGCTTTTTTTAATAATTTTTGTAATGGATTCTCTTTTTAAAAAGGTGATTTAGTCTTGCTTGTAATTAATGATTAATGCCTTGATGTCTAAAAATGTGGTAACTTGAAGAACTTCATTCTGTAACGTTTGTTACACTTATAAAAGTCTTTGGTAATTCAGGACTGTTCGAATTTAATTATATGGTTCCACCATTGTTCTTTATGTGGCGATCTTTACTGCTACTTAAAGTGATCCGTCTGCAAGAGCAGGTTTTTCTCTCCACTAGCTAAGAAACAGTTCTTTATGCGCAGATGATAAATAATGAACCCACTTTCAACAAATACTTTTGAACTAGATGAAATGCAACACTTTACTCTATAAATCATGATGAAATTTGCATATTCTTCAACACATCGGCCATAGGATTTAATTAGAATAACAATTGAGTGCAAATCGGCGATCATTTTAAATGCAGACCAATTAAAGGAATACAAAGCTATGAAAAGGATAAATAAAACACCTCTTTGAATATTATTGTGCCAGAAAACTTTTTCTTTTTCGTGTGAAAAAAAGAAATCTCAATGCAATAAAGTTTTATCCATTTCTGAGCATACATAAATAAAAAATATATAACATGATTAATTGTCGCTTAAATAATTTTAATACCGCTTTTGGAATACATTTTAAAATCTTAGTGAAATTATTAGCCATTATTTATCTATCCTTATACAAAATAAATATATTCATCGAATAAAAATCTCTGGGAATAAATTGTTTCTTAATACACGTAACAAATCTTAAAACATACCATAATTGTATCTTAAAACGTTTATTCAAATAAGTATGAATTTGACACTATTTGTTTTTTAACTGAAATGTAAGTTTAATTTCTCAATAATTTGATCTTTATCATTTACAATGAATTTTATGAAGTGTTTTTTTGGACTATCAATTTATTTATTACTTTCTGAATTAACATATGCATGAATAAAGCATTGTAAAAGTTTTTCTAAACGACTTTTTTCTGAACATTAAACATTATTTCCATCGACACTATGAGTTCGTATTAATTGAAATTAAAATATCACAAATCAAGAAAAAGAAATCATTAGGAATTATTTGTAATTATGTTACGCGATAAATGAATAACCATATCAAAAATATTATTCATTCCAAAATATATCAATAACAGGCGTCTTGTATTGTTGAACAGAAATCAGAATTTATTTTTGAATAAACTAATTTAAACATATCCTGAATGAATTTAAAGTTTCAAATGAAACTTTTTACTTTACATATGAAATAATGATTATATATATTTTTTTTAATTTTGTACATTTTTAAAAAGTTTTAGTTTAACAATCAGATTCTGAAAAAAAGCAACATCAATTTTATAATAATCTAAAGCATTTTAATATACTTGCTAATTTTTACTAAAATAATTAGTCATTTAATATTAAATATTAAATTACTTAAAATACCTTGTAATTCATACCAAACACTCCGTCTCGGTCGTAGGCATAGAGAATATAAAACCAAATGACATATCAGATCATAAAACTATATGACTGAGGGCCTAAGGGCCATCACTGGCCACGGTACAATTCTTCCCTTAGGAAGTACGCCCCGTCATCGATGGGAGGAACCTAACCCCTACCTATATATAAACCCTCCAGGGTAACGAGATTCAACCACCATGATGGAAGTATCTGATTCTCATTACGATGTGCCCCCCCGGATGAAAAATACCTAATAAATAAAACATGTGTAATAAAATGGAACTGAATATAAAACAAATTCACAATTGTTTGTAAATATTTCCATTTCTCTAAAATATATTAATACTTCAATTACAATATTATTGAAACATTTAGATTTCTAATTTTCTTTTAAATAGATTGTTTGTGTGCTTTTTTTCCCTTAAAGGTTTCGGTTTATAACTATTTATTCCTTAAATTTTTGTACATACAAAAATATAAAAAAAAAATTGAAACTATTAATTGCTTTATAAAGAAAATTATTTTATATATTTTTTTTAATTCCGAATATGCATCAAATATCTATCTAAACGAAAATAACAACTTTCTTCTATCGAATCATGCGTAAAATACAGTATAACCTAATACAATACTCAAAAGAAGAAAAAAAAATGAAATACCTAACCATCAAAGTGGTGATCGGAACTTTCGCATTAATAAATATCAAAAATTGTGTTTTCATGCTTGCTTTGTTTCAAGCAGAAAAAACATAAATAAGCTCGTTTTTTCGTTATTTTACTGAATTAAAGGAACAAAGCAATTTATTCAGAAAATTTAATTTGTAAGATTAATTATTCAAGCTACTTGAAACAGGAATTTATATATTTTATCTTGAGAAAACTAAAGCGGAACTGAAGCATAGTGTTTCTGAAATTTGATATGTTTTATCATTTTTAGCATTAAGCTTCATTACCATATTAATAGATTCCCCTTTTTTCCCTTCTTTTTAATCGTTTGGTATATTCCATTTTCTGTATCTTTTTTTAGGAATTATTATCCATTTGTTTTAACCTAATAACTCAACTTAATAATTAAAAAATAGATTGATTTATTACTTATTCAAGGACTTGTATATTTATCTTTGTATAAGCACTAATATTTGAATGTATAAACGAGTGATTGCTTGAATATGAAAATATTGCATCGACCAAACAAAAAATTAAGTACGGCAATTGAGTATGTGAATATTAAAAAATATATCGTTAAATCAACAGAACTAATCTATATCAAATTTTAATCCATTCACTGAAAATCCGTAGTTAAAGGATAAATTAGATCGATTTTTTAGAGTGCATCTCTTTGGCACAAAGAAAAGTGTATCAAAAACCATGTATTCAGTTTAATCGAATATTTTAGAATAAAATTCTAAACAAAATCTTTAAGAGTTTTTAATATCGAAATGAACTTGAAAGATATAAGGTATTGGGATTTATAGCTACAATGGCTTTTATCCCCGGTTTCCAGAAGTTAATATTTAAAAAATCTTGTCAATAAACAAACAAAAAACAAACACACACAAAAAAAATATCGAAATGAATTGATAATTTTAATATTCTGTAGAAGTAGAAGTAAAAGTAGGTCTGAATACTATTATTTAACAGACGAAATATTTTCTAGTTGATAAATAAGAAAAAAATGCATTAAAGAAATACATAAACTGAATGTGAATTAACTAATAATTATTTAATTGCTCAAACTATTACGAAGGTAACACAGAGTTTGTAATAGGTAGCCTAATTAGACATATTTGTGATTGTGTTTATGTTCCTTTGTAGCTTGTTAAATAAATAGAACGATAAAGGTAAAAAAGGAAATATGATTTACTGAGTTTGTCTCCAATACAATAAACCCTAAAAGTAAAGCGCAGTAGTTTTCCTAGCAACAATAATACTGATTTGCTTATTATTATTATTATTTTACTTGTTGAGTTGTAAACCTACTATAACAATTTTGTGAGGAATGAAAATTAAAAATAATCCCCAAAAAATGTGTTGATTAAAGAATTTATTCACATTGCACTTTCGTAATAATATTCTAGCTTTAGTTTCGAAGTGAAGAACGAACACATAATATTTATTCTTTTGCAATTCGTATTGAATTAATTTATTTTGATTAAAATCATTTGTTCATCAATTTGTCAGAACAGGAAACAAAAAAAAAATTGAAAACATCTGCTCGAACTTTATAATATCGTTTGCCTTTATCTCAGAATTTTTATTTATATATTTACTTATTATTGTAATACATTCTTTGCAAGTTTTCTGTCCGTTTTCTAGATTCTCCGTGATAATTCAACACGTCAGTGATTATTCAAGAACGATTGATCTTTGGTGTGTTAGAAATATTATGATCACAAATATTAGCAAGAATATTGTATTATAAGAATGCGATGGTGGAATACGGCGGCAGAATAAACTGAAATGTTTCATCGTTTTTCAGCAAAGTTCTAAATCATTTCCTTTTTAAATAAAGGATTTGTTAAACCGAGTGAGTACATTAATTCGTTAAATTTTTTTTCTTATGAAAAGCATCCGTCTCCATTAGTGTAGCAACTAGAAACAATTGTTTTATTTGCATTATTACTGTGTGGTATTTCTATTATCCTCAAAATCGTTCATTTCGTCATGCTAACAAAACTATGTGAATCGCGCACTTTCAGTTTGCGAAATCATAAGATGTTTTGAAGTTAAATTATTCTGCTGGCTTTCTTCTTCTGATATTGAAGGCATCACTAGAAATATTTACCCTACTTTTTTTGTGCTCCATAAGAAGTAAGATAAGCTTTTTGAAAGATCATAATAATAATACTTTTAATAACAATAATTCTTTCAGAAAAAACAAGCTAAATTTTCTTATTCTGTGTACTAGAGAAGCTGCCAGAAGACTACTTTTAGTGCTAATAAAAGTGTACTATGCTTCACTTTAAGTTGAAAAATTCTTCTTGGTGCCTTATCAAATATCAAAAGCATCGCGTATTCTAATCTTATCATAAGCATATTTTTTTAAACTCTCTATTTTAAAATTTAAAGGAGATTTGTCTATAGTGTCCCATAAAGGTTCAAAAATAAATCTTCTATAACAAATCTAAACAATGAAATTGATAATTGTAATAAAAACAACACTGACTATAGCTGTTTGACAGTATTGTTTATGAGGTCATCCATCTTCATTGTCAACTTGAAATGTTTGGTATCTTTGACAAATTAAAAGGCAATCTAAACTATAAATTTACTGAAGATTTTTGTATTTTTTTAAATTTCGATAACTTGAGCTATAAAACAAGAGAACTATTGAGAACAAGCATGAATTAACATTAGCTATGTTCTCTGAAAACAATATCAAAATTATAAATTTAAACGAGTCAAAATACAAAAAGAAGACAATTAATCTACTGTTTAAAACATAGTTCATGTTAATTTTATGTCTGAAATATATAAAGAAGAAATAAAATTAATCTCAAACCTTAATTTTATTTTTAAAAAAAATACTAATTTCGATGGCATCTAAAAAATGATTGTAAATATACATCAAAGCGTTACGAATCAAAAATTGCCAATTGAAATTATTAGAGAAATATTCTAAATGTACGAAAGAAATACTTATGGTAGCAAGTTTTATTGGGACCTATTTCCAAAAAAAAATTTAACAGTAAAACTAAACCTAAATTTTGATTTCAATACAATTGTGTTATGAACCCACAGCAACTATAGAAAGATTTTATCACGACTTTTACTCAAGATACTCGTATATTGTAAAGATATTAGTTCTTTTTCTCGCCTAGAAGTTTATCACGAGATCTAAAAATTAGACCCATTTTAAGTCTGGAGCAGGCCCATCGTCAACGGGTGCTAATAACATGTGAATATCCCTCGCTCTCTCTTCCTTTATATGCACTCTCTACAAAGTAGAGCATTTTACTCAGAGATATTAAATTAGGCACTTATATACTTTGGTGAGTACAAACGTGATCAATCCAAATTTTAATTAAGTAAAGTTGGCATTTTTGCAGAAAAATATTTGAAAATATTAAAGCCTAAAAGTAATTTCGAAATATCTTAAATAAAACAAAATATTTTTAACTATGCTCTTTACGTCATGATTTTATTTCTACCTTTAAAGAATTAAAAAAAATATTTTTAATGAATCTTAAAACAATATATTTTACTACTAATTTTAAATTCAAATCAATTTTATTCTTGACATTTGTATTTCTTTTCGGTTTTTTCCTATTAAAACTGATCGAAGTATGAAGATTTGGTTTGTTTTCTTAAAGTTAAATTGGTTTAAGTTCGGATTATTTTTGCATGTTGAGAGATTTCGGTGTATGATATGCTTTTAATAATTATTTTGAAATTGTGTTCTTTTAATAATTAAAATTTAAATGCATAACCAAGCAAAATATTTTTTACAAATTTATCCATTTTTAAATATTGTTGTATTTTTCGTAATATAAGTAGTTATATAAAAGTATTTACTAACAAGATATTACGCAGCACAATAAATACAGCGGAATAAAGCTCCTAAAATAATATGAATTAAATATCAATCAAAATTCCCAATTGAAAAATATCTTGTTGAATTAGCCATTGAGACATATACAAAATATTCGACAGACATTTTTAGCAGCCATTAAACCCTGTGAACTAACTGGCCATTAAAGGCAACGAGTATTTTAATAATTTTATCAATTTCCATGAATTTGATAGCTGAGGCAATTCTAGACCGAAGTAATTGAACTGCTGACATCACCGATCGTCTAGAGATCGCATACCTCTTGGAGTTCAATTTCGAAAAGTGATTGGTATAGGTGTGGCCGAACTTTTTGAAGTTGGAGCAAATTCGTCTCCAGAGTCACCCCAGGCCACTCGAGCTCGGTTTAAAAAAACTAGTTTCAATTCGCACGCTTTTTAAAAGGACATTATCTAATCTGACCCGCTTGGAGATCTATTGTATGCAAGGAGCGAAAATGGTTATCTCTGAGCAAAATGGGAAAATTGAATTTCGATTTTCGAGAAAGAAAATCGTGATGTCTAAAAAGTTATGAATTCTTCCTTCGAGTATAATTCGAGTAATTATTACTTTTTTAAAAAAAATTGCATTATGAATTTCAATATTGTTAGTTTGAATGAGAGTGAAATTATAATTGCATTAAAAGAAAATGCGGATTTGCTTTCAGACATTTGAGAGAACTTTTCTTCGATATAAGGCGAGTAAAGCATATAATAAGTTTGAAATTTCATATTCACAAACAAGTACAGATGAATAGATGCATTAAAAATAAATTTTGGGTTAATTGAAGGACTGCATTTTAAAAGATAAAACCTTTATAATGGAAAATAATGATTCTGTTGCTTATTTTCGTTTAAATGAAAAAAGACTTTTAAAACAGAAATTTTTAATAAAAAAATTTTTTCTCTCCATGGTACAGAAGAACAAAACTTTAAAGTGAATAGTAACTGAAAAAATAAATTAAAAGATACATTATCCTTTGCATTTTAAAAATAATTAACAAATATATATTTTTTTAAACTTTTTAATGTATAGAATTTACAAAGCGAAAGTATTGCAATACAGAAGAAAAAACTTCGAAATTTCAAGGTTTTTACTAATCTCTACCTTTTAGACATCCCTGAATTCGAAAAACATATTTTTCAAATTAATTCTGTATATTTGTAAATGCGGTACTCATTTTTACTTCTAATTAGACCTATGAAATTTGATAAGTAGTCTTTACATCAAATGCGTAAATTTCTATCAAATTTTGAATGAATTCCATTCAGTGAAAGTCTACCTGACCAGTTGTCTAAATATAAATAAAGACAATAATATTAAAATGAAAACAATTAGGTTGATAAATTTTGATTTTCAAATTTAACGTCTAAAAGCGACGATGTCTATCAAATTTGGAACCAATAGGATCTGAGGTTGATCCTCTAATCTAACAAACTAACTCTAACTTTAAAAGTCTCTAAACTTTAACAAACATATAAACGCAATAACTCAAAAATGCAAAATTTTAAATCCTGTAATTTGGCCTTCAGTGACTGAAATTGTAATTATACTCTCTCTAAAATTTTGATTTCAGTTAATTAGAAAAAAAAAACTGTGGCCAATATACTCATTCATTTTCCTGGTACAGATTCATTAATTTTGCCCTTGCAATTAATAGTTAAATATCGCGTTCTAATAAGCTCCTTCTTAACTATTTTTCGTCAATGACGCATGATTTCGGGGAGATCTCTTTCTCTGGTTTCGTTACAAAATTGGAACCATAGATATTCAATGAAAGGCAGAAGCTTCATTAAACACTCACCACGATGATTATTTTCTCACATTCCTTTGTGTTATACACGTGACCAATAAGAGGATTTTGTGTTTGGCTGTCTGATGTTTAATTGCAAAGAATTGGTTTCAAAAACCGAATAATTTTAAAAGAATACCAGAACTCGAAATATAGATAGATGATAACACAAGAATAAAAAAATTCCCAACTAAATATTTTCTATAATGTATACATATAGATATTAATATCTTTTTGTTTCAAGAAATTGTAATCTTCTGAATCTTTCATATAAAAAGCTTTAGAAGTGTATCAGCAATATTTATTTACAATGTCTGAATTAATATAAAAAAATTCCATGTAAAATTACTTAATCATGTATTAGGATAAATTTATCAAAGCTCACGAGTCATTAAACTTCAATTTGAAAAAACTACCTGTTAAAGAATTTTTTCCACTTTTATTTTTTTCTAAAATATAATATCTTCTCAATGCTATGTATCGATAGATTACCTAAATGCTCTTCTCTCCATAATCCTGAAGGCCAGCTTCTCCGACAGTGTAACTTTCAGTCCCATTTGAAATGACAAGAAAGACGCATGAAGTGACTACTCATTTATCATTGTGCGGACATTATCAGTTTAATAATCTGTTGTATGTACGTTCTCGATAAGGTGTTAAGCGTTACGTCGCCGGCAGCGTTGTGTAATACAGTCAAATATATTTTTGTGCGGTCCTTTTTTATGTGAACGATATATGAACGATGAATCAATGTGTATTATATGCAACATATGTGTGTATCACGTCAACTAATTCCAATATTATAAAAAAAATAATTAATATATTTCACAAATAAGTTGGCTCGATTATCTTCAAGAGATGAAAATTATTTTGAACCAGTTCTTCATAAGACGCTATATACTTTGTATTACGAAGAATGGCAATGAATTATGTACATTCTGAAAATTTCTCCATGTTTAAAATGAACAATTATTTTTTTAAATGTTACCATTGTTATTTGATTATTTATTTTATTTGGAAAACACTTTCTCGTCATTTCTTAAATCTTCTATGGATTTTCTGAGTGAGAATTTTTACACGATCCCATTTCATCGCATAAAAAAGTTCTTCAATATTTTATTTATTCAGAATATATATTATTCGGAATTATATTATTTCAGAATATAATATGTGCGATTTCTTTTTAACAGTTCCTATCTACAATACAAAAACTGGTTTGATTGTACAATCAACTAGTTTCCAATGAAACGTAAAGTTTAAAATAACATTTTAAAGAACATAAAATTCAGTTAAGTCTGAAATGAACTACTAATTTACAACAGCAATGATCGAATTAAATGATGTTTTTACAGAATGTATCAAACGGAATATCCATAGAGCTTTGCTATCAATACCTTCTGGCCGAATTGTACTTCGACATGGAAAAAAGCAATTTATTAGCAATTTTATTGATTTAGGATGCTCAATTTGCTATCCAACTTCTCTTTGTACCTGAATATGTTACTGGATGAGAGTAAAATACCAGTTTTTCACGTTTGAACAAAATGATGTTAATATGATGAAAAACTTAAATCAAGTAGTTGTTGATATTAAATGGTTTATAAAATTATATGTCAAACACTAAGTTAGCTTAATTCAGTTTAATTCAAATTTTTAAGAACTGCAATTTTAAGAAATATATATATATATTTCATTTTTTTAAAAATCTGAGCATTATTTTGTAATTTAACTTTATTGTTTTTTACATAAAAAGAATAATTTGTAAAAATTTCAAATGAAATGTACATTAAATTTGAAAAAGTTGGTATTTTTAAAATGATAAAATTATCAAAAAAATGCTTAATGTACCATGTCAATCTGCCTTAATTCACGATGAGAGAGAATAAGATAATAGAAAGTAAAAGATTCCTTCACGAAAAATTGTTTTTTTTTAATATTTCAAATAGTAATATTATGACAGTCGATTATTAAAAAATTGAAGAAAATTAAATTCAAAAATGAAAATGTCTCACTTTGTGACAACTAATTCTAGAAAAACAATAAATAATCGACTTCAGGAGAGTAACACTCTTTGGGAAATTAATTCAAGCTTCAACTGTGCCAAAAAGGTACCTACAAATTTAATATTCATTGCTTTTTTAAAAAAAACTAGTCATTATAATAATCATTATAATTAAAGCCATTTTAAATCATACAATAGGAATTTTTTATTGTAGGCCTTTTTCCGGTCTACAAATTCTGCACGAAGGAAAACACTTTAAGACAACACTGTTTAAATATTTTTTTAAGTCAAATTTGTTTATGTAATACCTGCATCATAATGAGATTTTTATCAAGTATTTTATTTTCTGTAACATATGTTTAAATAGAATATAAGTAGAATTCATATTTTAAAAATAATAATGGAAATTAATTTTTGAATTTCATATTTTATTTACTCTTGACTTAATTAAGTTATCATAGCGCTAGGCAGTCTCTTTTGTGGAACTTTCCTTTAATGCCTTCAAATTTTCAACAAACTATTCTTCTCAGATTAATAGTTTATAATTTGAAATCGAAAAATAGGCGTTTACACCTCCAATCCCTTGTCTAACACATCATGCGATAAATATCCTTGGGCAAACTGAGGAATTTGTTTTGGATAACCAACTAAGCAATTTAAACTAATAAAATTGCAGTTATGTATCTTTTCCTCATTTTGATATTTTTCAAAACAATTCTACTGTTTAAATAGAAAAGAAAAATAATTTTCTGAACTAGTTTGAAAATGAGCATTTTGTTTTTTCATCAAAATCACTTGTTTTAGTTTTGATTTTTTTTCAAGAAAATTATATTGCTTATAAGTGCATAGATTATATTCACTCATTTCTTCGCAGCATTCAGAATAGTTATCACATCAATATTCCCATTAACTTTTTAAAAAAACATTTTTAAAAGGAGCTCAAGCATTTACCGTTTCATTTTATTATATTATTTTCTATAATTTTAAAATTTCTAAAGACAAACTTACGTTTTTGAAATACTTATGAGGGATTTAAAGTTCAATGACTCGTAACTCACAAAGAATAAGGGGGAAAATGCTATTTATTGTAAAGCATTTAAAGCAAGTTTTTATGTTGAAAGTATCTTATATAAGTTGATATTTACTTGCATCTGAATAACTGCTTATTTTTAAATAACCAACTGAAAATGTAAAAAAAAAACTTATTTTCTAGTTAAGTGTACAGAAAAGTAGTACGTTATACATGGTTGAATTACTACCTTGAAAACAACTGCAAAGCTGCCTTAATCTTATTTGAGATTACTTATTGATTCCCATGAAAAGTAATCCGAGTGATACTTGATTTTGAGTAACTGCCTCCAACGCCATGTTATCATTTTCACTGCTTACATAAAATTCATAAAAACGGTTTTTTTAAATCGTTTCGGTATTCTTTTCGTAAACTTAGTGAATAAATCAGAGAACACTACTGATATCCCTTCAAATATATTTATAGAAACATAAATCAATAGTTTTTTTCTTATTTGCAATCGGTCATGGCCCGTTTCCCCTCATATTTCATGTAGTTCTACCCTCAAAGATTGGTGGCTAATCCAGCTCCAGCACCATCACTTCTTATCACCTCAACAAACCCACCCAGAATCTTGAATTAATCTAATGATGCAGGAAATGTCCAAAATCAAATCAAGAAACCTAATGCAGTTCAAACCAAATGAATGATTATGTCCTTTGTCCAGATTCAGCTCCAGAATAATTTATTCACTTCCATCACCATTCAATTATCATATATCAAGGCTTCATTGATATTGAAAACCAAGCACTTTCTCCAAAAATTCCTCACCAAATGCATGCATTCTTTATTAAATGTTAAGTTACATTATATGTTGTGTATTGCAATGAAATCTTTAACACGCATCATTTTATTCAATAAATCTTTATGATTAATTATTTAACGATAGGGGTCCCTACATGTGCAAGGTAATATTGCAGTAAAAAATGTAAGAATATATAAAGATCACCTAAACTTTTTACATATACTTAACTTTGATTTACATGAAAAAAAACCTTGTTAAAATAAACTTTAACTTCCTAAAAAATACATTTTAATGTAATAAAAAGGAATATTATATTCATTACTTTCTAATTTTCAAATTATATTCAATGTAATAATTAATACAGCAGTCTGAGATTTTTTTTCCAAAATTCATTAACGACATGACGCCAGGTGTGTAAGCAGGAAATTTAATTAAGTAAATCGATAAATGAATAACTATATTCTGAAAATTATGAAATAGTATGTTGTTATCGAATATTCACAAGCAGGCGAAATTTTCAACTCTGGATTATCAACAACGAATGATAAATTCATTGAAAAATTATATCTGTACATATCTGAAATAAGCCAACTTAAATAAAAATTTGTTCAAATTCTTTTTGAAGTTAACCAGAATTTTTTTAGCAGCGTTGAAAGGTATGTAAATTAAAAATGATTTGATCAATTTCGTAAGAATAAAAGGTTTGGGTTAAGCGTTGTGTGAAGAATTATTCGCTCTGTAAAATTGTTGTCATCGTTTTTCGGTATGAGTTACTAGAACAAAAACATATTCTTCATCATAACTTGAGGGCTCATTTTGCATCCTGGTCAGCCCATTCTAATCAAATTCGGAAGAGAATTGAATGATAGATCCAGGCGATTTCCGTTTGTGTTTAACTAAAAACATCACGTACAATTAGGTAGATTTGTAACACATTAGGAAAGATATAGCATCAACGTATAAATCTATTAGATGTAAAGAAAATTCAAAACAAGATTGGAAATGTGTGAAATCATTATTCTTATATTCATTCAAATATTGAGATCACAAGGAAGTATACTTGAGGGAATATTCCAAATAAAGTAACGATTTTTCTCATCTAAATTCTGTCACCGGGTAATTATATTCTAATTATACAAATGATTGCCTTAATATTAGGGAAAATACGATAATCTTCGAAATTACGTTTTTTTTAAATTTATTAATAAAATTAGTTTCCATAAGCTATCTCCGAAATAAATTATTGGTAAAACTTTCCATGAAATATTTTGTAATGCTGAATGATTTCAACAGAAACTCTTTATAAATTATTTTTAACTTTTTTTACACAAATAACTCATACTATTTTAAAAGTCTTGCGTCGTTCTTTACAGCGTGTTATGAATTACTTATTATTAAAAGAAAAGGCAACAATATTTTTAAAAAAGAGAAATAAAATTTTTTATCTTTTCTAAGTTTTGAAGTGAAATATAACAAGATTCATTTTTCTAACATATCTTGATGATAAAATCTACTATAAGTAGGAAAATAAGCCGAATATCCATGTCTCAGCCATGCAATGGGGGAAAAGACCAGGATGAAATATTAATAACAAAAATACAAACAATGTTTGTTCCACTTCAGCAATAAAATGTATTGTCATAAAATAAATTAAAAAATAATTAAAAGTAGAAAAATTATAAAACAAAAAAAAACTGATATCTTAAAAAATTGAATTTTAAGATAATGTAATAATAATTTTTATATTTATTTCGCACATTTTCTAAAGTACTGGTGAAAAAGTGCCCAAATTTAATTCAATTTTTAATAAAAACACTTAGAAGTCCGCATTTTTAATCTAAAAAAACTAAGAGCATTCTAAGTTTGATAATTCTAGATTAAATTGTCTATTCTCTAGAACCTCAACATCCCATATATTTATCTTTAATAATAGAAGAGATGCATTCAATTAATTTTGTTAGTATTTCTTTCTATTAAGAAAATATAATTAAAAAGAATTTCTATTTCTTCTCTAAATTCTTATCAGGACTTGCATTATCGTTGCAGATTTTGAAGCTAATTAGGAGGTTGCTTAGACTGAAAGCAAAAATCCGATTTCAAGCTGCAAAATTTATTTTAAAGCATGAGTTTTGTAAAATAAAAAAAAAGATTTTATATATATATATAATTATTTTTTTTTATATAAATGAAATGGGAAAGAAAAAAAAAAAATGTATCAGGTTCAAAAAAATTTTTCATTAAATGATTGCTAAATAGAAATTTTTAATTGACTATTGGGGAATTCTATTATTTTTTTAAAAAATAAGAGAACAGCCAAAAATTGTGACGGATATTTCAAACAAATAAAAAAAATAAACATATTTTAAATCACGCTTCAATTGTTGGCTTCATTCTTAAATTTTTTATACATTAGATATTCCTTTCTGTTTTATTGATATTTATAATTTACACTTCTAAATTTGTTCTTAGTACTGAGGATATTCAAATTGCACATTCAAAAAAGTCTGTGATAAACTTTCATGTCAAATCATATTTAAAAAAATTCCTTCTATATTTTCTTACTTTATTTTAAAAAATGGGATTAAAAATATTGGTAATTTATTTGAAATTAAATTTTATTTTAAGAAATTGAGGAAACCAGATTCTTGTTATACTAAGTATTCAATATTCTTTTTTATAATTACAATAAAAAGAGATAAAGTTGCTATTCCCTAGAATTCTGTTTGCTCTTGCCAAAAAAGAAAAACTGCTTCTGTAATCAATGCTCTGATTAAGATTACATCAACAGAAAACATCAAATAAACCAATCTCAAAATTAAAAAAGAAATATCGTCAATTTTTATTTACATAATAATAAAATACTGTATAACAGTGTACTCAATTCTTTATTAATTAATTATGAAACATCAACCCTAATTAGAAATGGCACAAATGAAATGTACTTTAGCTAAGCAATGCGATTATTTAATCAAAAAAAATATTATTGATTCAGACGGTTGTCAGTCAGATACAACAAAAAGAATCCAAGCAAATTGAATTCGGGATTTTTACATGTCAGTCATTAATAAGTTATTAATTTAAAGCTTTTGTTTGCAAAAATAGTTTTGAATAATTTAAAATTTTTTAATCAAATATTTTTCGTATTCAATTTTTTTAAGTAAATTTTGATTATAGTATTTATGACAGTTTTATAACAATAATAATTATAAAGGAAAGTCATATTAAATTTTTATTTATCTTTTTTTTATTCCTGTTTTTAAATAAGATGTTTTACTATTTGCTGATTCAAAATAAAAGGGGTTCAAAAAATAAAATTTAAGCATACAATTATATTTTAAGAATTATCACAAATCGGTAATAAATGACATTGGCCAAATTATTTTTTATTGTCTCTCTCAAATTCTCTCTATGCCTCTAACAAAATTGTGCACACATTTTGCAATTTTAAAATAAAAAAGCTTTTGAACAGTTATTTTAGTTGAAGAATTAAAGATTTTAACTTCACTGTTGCAGGTTATAAAAAATGGAAATGATTTTAACATTTGTTTATCAAAAAATGAATTTGTTCCTTTTTTTCTACAATCTTAAATGCAAAGCTTTACTCAATGCATCGTTTAAAAGAAAATTGCCCTAATTTTACACTGTATAGAAAAGCCATATATAAAAGAACGTTTATTATAAGTTATGACGATCATGAATTAAATCTTATTTTTATTCACTTCATTTCATTGCATTATTTTTTTTAATTTTACTTTATTTTATATAAGTTATAATTTTACGTTTAGATAAGTTTTATGATTTTACAGAAAAAAAATCTCTTTGTTCCTTTATGATATATTTTTGATTACTATTATTTTCAAGAAAACCATATTGTCATTTTCAAATACTTTTAAGATATTTCTTCCTTTCTTCTTTAAATCTTTTTCCCCTCTTAAATAAGGAAATAATAATACTTTCGTGTACTTCACAAAATTTTCAATGATTTGGGATTATTTTTATTTGAAAATTAAGCACTACGCGGCTGTCTATTAAACAGCAGAAAAGTGCTGACCTACAAGTCTTCGAGATCGGTAAATTTGCCCGAGGTCTAATTTGTATTTCGAGATTGTTCGTAATCATGTTAGGTGATGGTAATCGAGTAATCGTGACCTTATTCTCTAACCCAAAGTAATCACAGCAGTTTTTGCAAAATAAACGAATGAGATGAAGGCAAAAAAAAAGTTGAATGAAAATGCGCTTTAATAACCACACATTTCATTAAATACATAATAATACATTACTGAATCAGTTTAAAGATCAATATTCTAACTTATTTCTTAATACATTATCAAATACTTTTCCTTCAACGTAAACAAGTTTCCAAAACCACAAGCATTTATAAACCATGCATGTGCAGTTTTTAAGCGTTTTTATTTTTAATTATCAAGTCTCACGCTTTTTATATAAATTAGCTTTTATTTACAAAATTATAGCCTTATTTTATTAAATACATACAGATTTCATATCTAGAAGTTTTTTTCTCCACTCTTCTGTTTCCATCAAAAAAAATTAGAACACGATTATTCATCCACGGTTTGACTTCTATAACTTTAGTGTGCAAAATCTTTTAAAATTTGAAATCTGCTTATTATAGTTTCTAAGAAGATTTCAATTGAATAAAAATTATCAATAGAGAGATAAGGAACTAAAACTCGCATTCTTTAATTAAATTATCATTCCTCCTCCCCTCTTATAAAACTACGGACTTCGGGAAAGACAGCGATTGTCTCTAGTGTTCTCACTTTTAGAATCTCGCTCATGAAAATTATACTTTTATAGAATAGTTTAAAATATTGAATATATATTTTGAACGCCGTTTTTCAAACAATTGAAACCAAGTTTCGACACAGAATTACAACTGGTATTACAAAGACACGTATAAAACGTTTGTCAATAATCCTGTTTACATACATGCAAATATAGATGATCAAATCTTTGACAGATTTGGTTCAGAATTTTAATAAACGTCTATATTTTACAAGCTAAAACCAAGCATCTAAATTACTATTTTTTACAAATTAAATTATACCTTTTGTAGTTAATCGTGATTATTTTCACCCAAACTAATATTGGGTATAATATTGGTACTAAGTTGGGTACTAATATTGGGCATAAATTATGTTTTAAAAAAAATTAAAATTCTCCTAAATTTATGAATAAACACACACTCTTATTACTCTTATTGAAAAACTATTCAATATTCGGTCGATAATGGCCTACTCTCTAAACAATGATGATATCAACCGATAAACAAACGCACTCTTCTACCGGGCCGTTAATAGTTCCGAGTGTGATACTGCAATCAATGCCTCTGTCATCAGGCATCTAATCGACCCGAAGGCAGAAAAAAAAAGACAAAAATTAATAGTAGGCTCGGAACAATGCCAAAAGAGGTCAGGCAATTTGACCCGCTGAAGTTACCATATAATAGCTACTTAAGTTAAAAGCCTATTAATCAGCCTCCTTTTTCCTATTACATAATTAAGTTATCAATATGCTAATCAACACTTGAAAATATTATGCTTTATTTAGCAATTATATTTAATTTCACAAAGTACAAGGTTATGAATTGTTTTAACTTAATGTTTCTAATGACAGTGAAATTTCAGAAAAATCGCTATCCATCGCCTTAATGCCCTTTGAAATTTAAAAATTTCTATAAATATTATACTTTTTTACCTTTTCGTATTAAAAGTTAAAGAGATTATTATAATAGAAAAATTAGAACCCAAGATTTTTTCGAATATCCACACTTCAGTCCTCTCTAAATCAAAAAAACGCATTTTTGATGTTATGCTCATCTGCCTGTTTGACCTGATAACTTAAAACATCTTTGAGCTAGACGCCTGAAATCTGGTGTATGGAAATACGATGAAATTTAAAGTTTTCTATTAGATAGAAAAATGATTTTTAACAGGAAATTTATCTTTTAGATTGTTCAAATATAAGGGAATTCAATATCTATAAAATGCAAAGAGTAAGACAGATAATATTTAGTACATAGGTTTAGCATCTAAAATAAATCCTTGACATATTTTGAATCAAATCTGTTAAAAAACTGGTACTTTGTCGGTTTTAATTTAACATGCATATAAAACCAATGTCAAATCAATAAAACTAGGTATCTTATAGGTGTTAAATATTGACAGTAACTGCAGTTCCGTGTCAATTTTCGATAACATTCGGCCAACAAAAGAGAGTTTAAAATGCATATTTTTACGATAGATTCAGTAACAATGCTGTATTTCTACCTATGACATATTTTGCGACTACTCTGCAAGGCAAATAGATACTGCGCCTAACCTTAAACCAGAGGGACTAGGGTTAAGATACCAATGCCATTCAAGGCATTCTCGTCTTTACCCTAGGTCAGGGGTGGCAAACCTTTATGGATCAACGTGCCATATTTTCTAAAGAAATGTTTAATGAGGTATAGATATGCCTTCAAATAATTTTTACTTTTGATTAATAGGAAAATAATAAAACTGAATACTAACAACTCTTTATTTACTACGAAACTATATATTTGGTACTTTATAGTAGTAAAGGTTTTAGTTATACGTGTAATTCAAACTAAAGTAACATTAGTGTGACTTCTTTTGTTGCAGAATAGATGACAAATTACTTATATTAGTATTGCAAGATGCTACTTATGGCAGAATGCGTCCTGGATTAGATTCAACTGCCAAACAGGTTCTAAAAGAGTTTTTAATGCTATTCATCTCTGAAAATAATGACTCTCAGGCATTGGTAGATGAAAATTGGGTTAAAATAGCATGAAATGCTCCTCCCAATGTGTCTGGAATCGAATTCCATGTTTCAAAAATTTCGTTGCTGGAATTTTTACTTATATTGCTTGTTATTCTTTCTGTTTCGATCAGTTCTAACTTTTTCCTTATTTCAATGAATTTTTGAATCCATATTAAACTAGACTAGAAATCAATCAGTTGCATTTCATTTTCCAATAAATCGAATTGGTACGATTTAAATTTATCAAATGAAGTCATATCAGATTTCATAATAAACTTGAGCATTTCTGATTATTCTTTGAGCTGAGAAAATCTGGTTGAAAAAATCCTTAATTCATGAATCAATTACAGGGTTAAATTCTTCAATAACTTTTCTTGGTTTGTTTCTCATATACATTTAAATTTTTGATATATATATATATTAAATTTAGGAAGTATTTGCGGTTTTTTTAATAATACTGTTCCAAAAACATGCCATCCAGCGTCAGAAGAGCGAATGAGTTGCATCATTACGATAACTGTGCAATTCTTGTTTTGAAGCTTTACGATCAGTTCATTAAAATGCTGTCATATGTCTGAAAAAAAAAACAATTTTGAGAGCCACATAACATCCATAAGCTGTAGATATTGTTCAATTTTGCATTGAACCTCTCATTTTACAGAAACTGATTTCTGCCAAGCAGTCAACAAATCTTTGAAGCGCATTCCCTTAGCTCAGCCAGTGAATATCATTATACATTAGTAAGCAATTGTACAACAAGTTAACCTCCAACAAAGCTCAAACCTTCGCTTATTTAAAGCCCGCGACGATATGAGGTTGACTATTTTTGTGACTAATACCAAAACATTATCAAGAGATGTTAAATCACTCTTAGAACACAAAGTGGTGAATAAAGTGGGTAAGTTGGTAATAAAGTGGAATTCAAGAATTGAATATCTTAGGTCTATTTGAAAAAAAAAACTAATGAAATTATTTTTGTCCACCATATTTGGAGTCCCATCAGTTACTGAAAAAATTCTTTTCATATCAATTTCTTTCTCATCTTTTTCTTTCTCAAACAACTTTTTAAGACCGTTCAAATATCTGCATCCTTTTTTAAATGGAAGGGGAGCTCTCGCATTTTTTCGTAATACTTCATAGTGAACTTTGTTATTTTGAATTAAAATGCAAACCGTTTTGATCGGTGATGGGCCCCAAATATTGTGTCCCGTGCCAACAGTTCGCTATCCCTACGCTAGGTCTACAATTTTATACCAGGGGAGAAGGATGAGCTTTTATTGTAGGACATGCGGGGTAGTTTCTGGGAAGTAGTTATTTTTCTGGTATAAGAAGTGCAAAAAGAAAAAGTATTGTAATATTAGTCTCCTGAATTTCAGGAATCCCCGTTCTCACCCTCCTTGAAATAGAAAATAAAAGTTGATATATGATGAAACTGAAAAATGCAAAGATTGACAAAGAGAATTGGGAATATGTTACTTTTTATCATCAGAGTTGTAAATGTGAAGCAAATCTAGCAAATAATCTGCTGTCAATTCGAAGAGACGCACATTTTCATTAATGATACATTAAAAAACGGTCATAACAAGTCTTGGATTCAAAATTGAAGAATTGTGCAAATTTTGAGTTTGACTAAACGAAAAGAGAAAATCAGAAATGGATATTAAATTTCCTTCTCACTTTATTACGAAGCATTAGACAAAACGAAGCAAGGTATACTACATGTAAGCGAAACAGTCAAGAGGAGTGAAGGAGAGGATTTTACCTTTCATTCGTCCTTGACATATTGAATTAATCCCTTGAAAGTTTAGGTTTTTTCCTGAGCTACAGCGCTTATAATGCCCTGTTTTATTCCCTTCAACTGTGATTTAAGATTTACCAATTTTAATAATACA
>JAOUZG010009418.1:3973175-4054260 GCA_026289955.1 Argiope argentata
ACAGAAAACTAAAACTGAAATATCTGATTTGATTTCAAAAACTCAATTTTAATTTCTTTCAAAATTCCCAACATTTTAAAATAATTCATTAGGTTTATCTAAGTTAAATAAGAAGGTAACAGTTTTTAAAATGTAAATGAAATAATAAAAATCATTTCCAAATTGACAACATTGCGAAAATTATTTTATTTTATATTTCAATAAAAATCGTCCAATTTTTTACTTTTTCTGACATTTTGCGCCAACTAATAAAAAAAAACTAATTCGCAAAATTTTCTTAAATATGCATTGATAATTTTTTTAAATCTTTTTGTTTTAAAGCTATTCAGTGGGAGCATTTTAATCCGATAACTTATGTTGAAATCGCGATTCTCTGGCGAAGCACTTTAAGTTGTAAAATATAACAGCTTAAAAGCATCTCATTCCATCTCATGCTGTACGTTTCTCTCTATTTGAAAATCCATCTCTAGCAATTGTTTGATCTTCTGTAACAGCCAATTGATTTTGAAAATGTATAAATTCATCCTTCTGATAATAGATTATCCGGTGTGTGGCAATCCTGTCAGTACCAATTTTGATCTAACCGAGTGTTTGGTGGGGTGAAGTTCGACAATGCTCCCGTGAATGAGTTATTCGCACGAACCTACCTTAATTTATCACGCGAGACAAGAACAAGGTTCCTTAAATCACGTTAAAACTCCCAGGCTTCAAAGTATTTAGACCGCCGTTATCTGTTGCAACTACCAACATAATAGTATCAGAACACGAACACATTTTTCAGAACCGTAATCATTGCCCTGTCCAAAGTTCAAATCAGAGTGGTAGTGGCTTCTTGTATTGTCTTGATTAACTGCATTAGCTTCGAACACAATAAAAAAAAGCAATCATTAAGAGCAATTTTCGGGCTGTTTTTCTAACCGCGAAGTTCTTATGGTTAAAGCCCGCAGGAAGAATTATTAATGAACTCAGAAAAAAAATTATTTGTTTCCTACCTTATTTTATTCTGGAATATATATATTATATATATATAAAGTATCAAATACTTTCAAAACTGTTTGAATATCAAGATATTTTATTTGTATAAGATTAAAACAAGTGAGAAACGTATTGAAGCCGTCATGCACGAATAAATGTTCCCTTTTAGAGCTCATAGTACATGTTATCAACTTTTTTATACACAAAAACATCAGATAAAAAGATTAAAATGAAATCTGCTATGCACATTTCAATGTATCATGTCAGAACATAATTTCTTGAACGACCAAGCACCATGTCTTCGTGCAAGTTAAATTATATATTTTTTTTTTCCTTGAAAGAAGTAAGGTATAGGGATTTGTAGCAACAAAGGCTGTTATCCCCTGTTCCCATATGGAGAGAGAGGGGAAAAAATATTTTATCATTAAACACAAAAGATCGCGCGCACACAAAAAACAAATTAAAGTTTCAGTCAGTTAACAGTTAATGAAGTTAGTTCAATGAGTTAAGAGAAGTTTCAGCGAATCCGCTGATGCTATTTAGAACATTTTGAAAGTAACAGTAAAAAGAAGAGGTACAATAATCCAGAGCGTTCCCGCAACTAAGAATGGTGATAAAGTAAGGAGATACTCAAAAAAGGTCTTAGCAGAATGTGGTCAATATTTTTATTCCTTTTAATTGTTTCATTGAATTAGTCACTTTAGTATTACAAACGATCAAAAAACTTTGTCTCACATTTTTGGCTCAAAAAAAATATCCCATTTCCTATTTATTTCGTTTCTTATAATTAAGTGCTCAAAATGACATTTTCCTCGGTTTTATTTGCTGTAATCATAAACTTATTTTTTTTTAAATCAGAGCTTTTATAAATGATATGGCATCACGTTATTAAAAGTTAATTTCTTGAGAAGCTCGTGTCGATAATAAAATTTCAATTTTTCGCCTAGAGGTATTTGTTGAGCCACAAAACCTCATTCATAAAACAATATCATGTTCTGACAGGATAATAAGCAGAGATAGATCAAATATACCAGGTACTCGGAATTAGTTTTACTCGGAATTAGAAAGCGATTGATAATCTCCTTGATTTCTTTTCTTTTAAATTAGCTGTGAAATTTCTATGAAAGAAAACAGTCCAAAAATTCAATATCATAATTAGTATTAATATAATTTGATGTAAATCGTGTATAAAATTTCCTAATGTAAAATCATGCAGCATTGAGCATGCACATGAGATAAATGTACAATATTGTGTCAATTAACAACTGATGAAAGTAATAGCACGAAAAAAATAAATTTGCCTCAACATACACACACAAAAATTTAAGTCATTAAGATATTATAAAGCAAGCTGATTTTTAATGTCCAATAAGTTTCGTTTGTTCGATTGATAAAGTTTTTTTAAATAAGGTTTGTCTTTTTTTAGAGTTCCATAAATTGGGATTTTCTCATATTTGGGCATGATAGCCTTTGTAGATAAAGATCTCAACTTATCATTTTCTATAATCATAATAATATCTTAGCTTAGTTTTTTTAAACATGTCATTGATTTCATATTCGACTTACAAAGTCAAACGAAACAAAATACTATGGCAGTAACGAGAAATAAATGACTGAATAATACAAGAACTGATATTACAAATATAATGCAATTGTAGTACTTACATTTAACAGGTTTTTTTTTCTTTTTTTTCTATTTATTTAAAAGTCTTTAGAAACCAAAAAACAGAATTACTGGATTAAACTACATTTTTAAGTGAAATTTTATATCCTGACTATCAAAACTATGCGATACACGGCGAATAAATTTAACAAGAATATAAATTCATTAAATTTTAAATGTAAATATGATTATGGATACTTGAATCAAATCAAGACAAAAATTTCTTTTAAATTATAAAATATTAATTTTCAAATTTCAAAAATTCTGTTTCGAAAAAAATATATATCTGAACCAAGAAAAGTATGAAAGTTTTTTTTTTGTTTCTGAAAATGATAACCTTTTTAATTTTGTTTCAATTATATCAAAAATTATACTAAATATATATTCGGCGAAAAAATTTCCAATGTCTTTTTTATTATTCCAAATGATATTTTATCTCACTGTAGGAACCTTGCAACTACTAAGTATCTGGATCAAGAGCATCGATGATTTTTCTCACACTTTCTTGCACATAATTAATGCCAAATGCTGTTGAACTTTGCAGTAGACATTTAATTGCAGACTAATCTTCCCCTAAGGTGCTATCACTTATATGAGCCAGTAGAAAATCCAAAATTGTTTTGACATTGAATAAGACGATTAATAAAGGTTTCTTCCAAGGTTAAAAGATAGAAATCCATATAAAGTGAATCCAATCGTAGCTTTGCAGTTCTATTAAGAAATCTTGATAAAACAGAATTAGGCAAGCTCCAATTTATAATAGTTTGCGAACTTCAAAAAAAATGGTGCTAAGAATAACTTTTACGTACATAAAGGAATTCAAGATTCAAATTATTTAAAAATAAGAACATTCTGTTTGTTATTATATTGTATTAAAAAAAGAATATGTAGAGCATCAACTAAGTTTAGAAATTAGGTTTAAAATAAATCGCTGTTTTTTTTTCAACCTTATTGTTTTTTTTTCGCATTTATGATCCGCTTGTAGCGTTCTCGACTCTTAAAACAGTATTATGTTTACAGATAAATAAGAATAGTTTTAACTGTATAAAGTTTCTATAATTGAAAAATTACTTATTATTAATTTTTTAAGATTAAAAAATTATAAAACAAGATTTTTTGAATCCTTCCTCATGATTATTTATAATTCCAAAAAAATCCTAAATGGAGAATATTTTTGTTTTTTTAATTATATTATTCAAGCTAATTTAAGGCTCAGAATGTGTCCGTTTCATAAATATTAACCCTTTGAGTATATTTGACTTATCAGAACACTTGTTTGAATTTATGTTTCCATTTCTTTTGTTATTCTAATTAAGGTTAATTAGGTTAAGTTGTTTCAATATAATGTAAAGCATATATTCTCAGTAATAAGAAAAAATGTTTTCTTGCGTAAAATCTACTGCTTTCACATGTTTAAAACATTAAAAGCGCTTCAAGTACAAAAGTCCTTTTCGAATAAATGTGTAGTCAAAGGATTAAGCAAGACATTTTGATTAATTACCACTGCTTGATGACAGAACTTGCATCAAGTGCATCACACACACACATAAATATTAATAAACAGCTCAAATTGATGATAAATCGTTTTGTCTATCATACAGACTCTACGACTGTATAATGCGATTTCCCATTTTTGGAGAGCTCTCTTCTCTCGCCTGTTAGGAGCATTAATTATTTATCTGAGTTCTAAAAACTATTTTCTTTTCTCCAATTCCTTTTCTTTACATTCGATACTGGCAGATATCTAGATAGCAAATGCATTGCAAGCAGAACTATTATAAAATATAATCACGCAACAGTGGTTTGTTTTCCTTTCATAAGTGCATGTATTCAAATGCTGATCAAAAGTATCCGCTGCTCTTTAATTGGCATTGTAATTCAATATCATTTCCGGCCTTTTATCGTGTCTCTTACTAATTGATTTATCGTGCTCATTGCACTCATTACTATTGACATTCTTTTTTTAAGTAATTTCATAACACTGTATCATCAGAAAAGTAGAAATTTGAACTGTCTCTCCATTTGGTTCTTGATCAGAAAATTTCTTGTTTATTTTTTTTTCTCACATTACCAGAAATAGTAATATTTCGATTTAGAGATTAGGTTTGCAAAAGGTTATCAAATGTAATATTGTTCCTTTTAACTTCATATTAACTGCATTAATTATATTTATATACTACTTCTTTCACAGTAATAATCTTAAACTTTTGAATGAATGAATTTGTACTATCACATAAATTTCATATTTTAATTCTATATGTAGACGGTTCATTTGGTGTTATAGTTTAAAAGAACATCGACCTCGATAAGAATTAATATTTTGTATATCATAGTAATTTCTTATGAATAAAAAATGTAGTTGAATTTCTAATTCCGTAAAATGAATGAATTTATCTGAGCGTTTTCTTTCTTAACGATTCTCAGAGTGAAAAATTAGCACGAACTTATATTTATTTTAACATTTTGTGAATCTTTTAAGTGCAATTAAAATAAAATAGCATCGTGTCGCGCTGATCGGAAATATTAAGTTAATGTAATTTCAAAAATTATAGTAAATATATAAATCAAAGAAATTGTCACTAACAAAGTCTAAAAATATCAATCAAATATTTCGATTCTTTTTTTCTTACATAAGTTGAAAAACCTTCCCAATTATATACACCCAAACAGAACATCATGATTGTATAGTAAAAATTCTAAGTTTTCAAAAGTATTAAGTAACTCACACGCGTAAGAAACACTTACTAGTTCAGTCAAAAAAGTTAACACGATCAAAAATTTAAAAAAAATTAATTAACTATATAAAGTGAGAATAAACATTAACTAATTATTGGGTAAAAAATAGTGTAAATCAACTTTATATGCAGTTGTAAAACTAGAAGGTTACAAATTTTTATAAAATCAGAATTTTATCAACATTTATTTTGTTAGAAATATCAAAATTCAATTATAGAATACATTGCATTTTATAAATTGTTCGTCCATTTTACTAAACCTTTTTTTATCGTGATATTCATATGTTCAATATCTGTGTGAATGACATCAAATACCGGCGTCCTGACACAGAGGTAGCGCATCTTACTCCTGATCTGGGCGTCCCTAGGTCGAGTCCCGGTTAGGGCATGGTTGTTCTGCGTACTATCTGTGAGGTGTGTGACTACGCCCCCCTGTAAAAAGGGTTGTGCAAGCGAATGTAATGAGTGTGTAACTAAATCGCATTTTTGGTCTTACTTCAAAAACAAGAGGCGCTCATTCGGCTTAAAATCGCTGACGGCCGTCCGCGTGCTTGTCCATGGCAAGTGCCATTAGTAACAATAACGTCGTGAGGTAAAAAAATTTAAAAAAAAACTTTATACATAAATGTGTTTAAGGGTTTTATATTAGATCAGAATTTAAAAGTGTGTATGAATATTGACGGAGTACGTTAAAATACTGTTGCCCTACCCCTCTTCAGATTAGAGGTTCAAATCAGAGATACTTTTTTTATAACCTTGCGCATGCAAACAGAAATTTAAATCATTAAAGTTTCAGTGCATAATTTTGCTTATTATAACACAATTCTGAGTTCGATAACATTTTTTTAAAAAAACCAGCTTTATAAGGGCATTTTCTAAAAAGTTTTCAACTTGGTATGGAAGCCAAATCATCCTATCTTGATCATCAATTATGCAAAAAATACGCAGGATGAAATATTAGTAGCAATATTGGTCTATTTGAGTTTCCCTTCAAAAAGGAAATGCATTGCTGTCAAATATACTTAAAAATATTTTTTTTTAATTTGGCGAAAAGTAGAAAAATATACTACAAATTAATTTTTAACATTGAAAAGATAAGTTTCTGAGTTTTAAGTTAGTGCAAAAATAATCTTTAAGAGTTTATATTTTCGAAAGTTTTCATGAAGATGCATGAAAACTTTCTTAATTTTTTATCAATTAAAACTTTAAAAATAATAGATCCGAAGTGCATACTTTCACCTCCTAAAGTATAAATATTCCATATCTAGTAACTCTAGGTTAAATTGTCTTAACTGAAGAACTCCAAAAATCATATTCATTTTTATTATTATATATAGAGAGAGAGAGAAATAGATATATTTCTATTTTCCAAGGCAAAATATTTGTGCATTTTAGTACCTCTTATATTTTACTTTTTATTTTAATTTCATGAATCACTCATTATACTCTGATGTAAGAGATGCATTCTTTTGGAAGAAAACGGTATTTATTTGCTATATAAAATAAATGTAATCAGTCAGATAAGATGAACAAAACTAAAATTCTTGCCAAACTGGTCTTCACACCCAGCAGAAAAATCATTGCGTTTATGGCATATGACACGTAGAATATACCAAATACTATTAAATCAATTTGTCCTTTACCGAAAACGGCAAATAGCAATCAAATCAAACATTTAGAATCTTTGAAAAACTAATAACATTAAGAGAAATACCTCACCTTGTTTCCATAATCATGGGAAAAAGGACCCAGTTCATGGCCGCATTTTTAATCATTAAAAACTTAATTAATACAAGAAACCAATTACTAATGTCTGGATATGCTTATAATATATAATTATATTCTTGCCGAGATTTTTTAAATATTCTATTAAATTTAGTATTTTTACAGAAGCCAGGGAGATGCAAATAATAGTTATTCGTCATTACTATCTTTATTCATGAGCATTCTTGAGATAACGACCCGAGACTAATTCATAATGCAATATGCAATTTCTTCATTTGTTAAACAAATTGTTATCTGCAGAATGAATGTTATGAATTTTTCATCGATTCGTCGTGCCTGTCCAGTGCTTATTGGTGAATTGATCGTGATGCATTTGTTTGATGATTTTGATCAACGCAAGACTGCGGCAACCAGTTTCGAAAAAAGGATTGAAATTACATATTAAATATTGCTGGTTTTTATGTAGATTTGTCTTCCGCGTTTTCTATTCCGTGATAATCTCTATTCGATTTATTATTGAGAAATTGGCTTATTAGGGATTTCGTACGTCTTAATGGGAAAAAATGGGCAATATGCATATTTTGTTAAGGATTCGAATCCATTATTGGTTTTTTAATACGATAGTCAGAATATAAATAGGGAATGCAGAATGATTAGAAAAATCCAAATATAGATTCTTAAAAGAAGTGAGTCTAGTATTAATAAATACGGAAAAAGAATTCTAAATCCTTATATATTACATTCAGTTTATCAATTATTAAATTCGTTAAACGGAAAAGGGTTAATCGTCACAAGTAGAATAAAACAACTGAATATCCATTATTTTAGATTGCCAACGATACGCACAATTATTTAATCTGTTTATATTATAGATGCTTCGTCTTATATTTATAATCTGTTAATTCTTAAAAGCATGTCTGGACATAAAAAATTCAGTTTGTACCAATTTAATTTTCTGATACATCTTAATTAATTTAATTCAATCCTACTATTATCTCACACTTTCCCTATATATATATATATATATATATATTTTTATATATATATATATATATATATATATATATATATATATAATCTTGTTCAAATTTTCAATCGTTATTAAAATACTTTTTATTCATCCAATCAAGTTCAATTTTTAAAACTTGTAGTAGATGACATTTGATGTTAATACAGTTTTTCCGAATATTAATTCATTAATTTTTTATTAATTAATTAAAAACTAATTTTCTCGCCTTTATAGTAGCTCTTTATAATAGTTGTAATTGTCAGGTAAGTATAGCCTTATTGGTGGGGCTTTGGATTCGCATCTGGTTTCTCCATGTCGAAATAATGAAACACTACTGGGGATACTGAGTCAAAGATGCTTTTTAATCGGGTGCTCATGGCTCCATGCTCTCAGAAGCTACTGCACTCACCCTTGTAAAGCAGAACACGATAACAAAAATTGTAATTATTTAATAGAAAGTAAATAAAAAATTTTAAAAATCCATATATCCCAAGCAGGAATTGATTTTTTGAAATTGTTTTTTATAGTATTTGTTAAGTAGAAAAACGTAAATACAGAAACAACAATATTGGAAATTCCATTGAAATATTAAAATAGTTAAAGATTGGTATAAACAGATTAAGATTTTCCAATTGTCAAACCGAAAAGTAATGCATTTTAACCAAATCAGTTAATTATTATTACTTTAAATCAGAATTTTCAGAAATTTAAATGATTATTTAATTTTAAAAATATTATTTTATTTAAATCTCAGAAAAAAATAATACTGTAATTTTGAACTGCTATTAAATAAATCTTGGAATACTTCAGTTTCGAATTAAAATAATTTTTATAATTACCGTTTCATTTCAAATTAAAATAATTCCATTCAGATTTTGTGTTTTTAAAATTTCTATTGCTATCGATTACTAAACAACTCATTTAACGTTTTAAAATCCCAGTTCTAACTTTTGAAACAATTTAAGAGAAAAAATACATGATTAAGATTGAAAATCATGCAAGCCGGTTGATGTTAGCAATACAAGCACAATATCTAGAAAAGGCATGAAAAACATTAGTTGTATTGAGAATAAATCCCTATTTCTTTCGGAAAGAAACGCTCTTTAATAGGAAGGAAATCCTGATCCAAAGCCAATGCTTTTGTCAAAAAATTAAACTAAAAACCGTTTAAAATTCAAGATATTTAAACCCTGTCCTTGAATATCTAAAATATAAATGGATATTCGTTATTATCCCGAAAAATTGATAATTCTTAAAACTAATCTAAAACAAGATGGCCTTCTTTTCAAATGAATCTATGACGATCAATTTTTATATTAAAAAATTTTGTAAAGTGTAAGCAGCAATAAATAAATAAATGTTATTTTCTACTTCATCGCTTCAGATTCCAAATAATTTTCTTTATTAAACTTGAAATCAGAAACAATTCATCAGAATTTTCGTACTTTGAAAAGAAATGAAGTGAAATCCAAACTATTCTATATTGCAATCATTTGCGGAATAAATAAATATCATAGCTTATTTGATAAAAAAAATGATAAGCATAAGTAAATTATTTCTAGTCTTAACATTGAACACAAAATAACTAGAATGAAAAATAAAGGAATAAAATTACACTCCTCTTGTAACTTGTGAAATGCTCCGGTTTAGAATTTAATAAGTCAGTTGAATCAAACTTCTGAAAGAAGAAAAAAAAAACACGAAATCAGAGCAGATGGTTCGTATCTACTCTATTTGCGCAACGACTATTTAAAGACAACACCCGTGATGATAATTCAGAAACAAATAGCTTCATTTACATTTTCTCAAACAGCTATTATTTTCGATGACTGATTAAAATTGCCTAATTTTAGTTCCCAGTGGGTGTTACAAAGGAGGTCATTACTAGATAAATTTTTTCTTAATTGTAGCTATCATTGCTGAACCATTAATAGAGTCTCTGGAAATCGTGTTCTTAAGCAATTGAATATAATTTAAAATTCTCTTTCTGACTGATATGAAAAAATTAAACAACTTGAAATTTCAAGGTTGTTTTTATAAATTAACATAATTTTTTTAACTTTTTTTTTAATTCTGTACTTGTAGTTATTTTCATATGATTTTACATTAACAAAAATGAATCAAATTAATGATCTCAGCACGCTATTTCTGTTGCAGAAATAATAAAAAAGTAATATGTCGTCTAAAATCTGATTAAACATTAATTCGCATTATATTTTGCACATGATTACATTTGTTAAAAGGTTTCAACTTTAAAAGAAGAAAAGGATCGACTAACCATTGAGGGTGGTGCACTGGAAAGGATCATCACAAATTCGTTCAGTAGAAACATTCGAAATCATTATACTGCTTCTCGTATCTGCTTAGTGTAATAATAATTGGTCAACGGGCACATCGCTGAAGATCAGACTTAATTTCTTAAGCATAGGTTTGTGCATGGACCTATGATATTTAATTTGTGTAAACAATAATAAACATATAACTATTTATTTATCATTCAGTTTATCAAAGTGATCCATCCCCGACGCGTATTACAATTTAGGGTTAACCAACTGGAAAGAATTTTCTACTATTTTTGTCCTTTAACCCTTTGCAGTCCGATGGTGTCTCTAACTCACTATTCAAGACTTTGCATCATTTTGACGCTTTATTTATTTATTTTTCAAATTTAATTGTTAAAAACGCCAACATAAAGGTTAAGAGATGCAGATTCATTTTTCGAAGAAATTCGACTTAAAAGAATTATGTATATTTAATTTTCATAGTAATAAACAAATCTTTGAATTAGGTGAGTAATTTTGCATCTAATTATTTTTCGGAGTGCAAAGGGTATTTAACTTCATCGCATTGATAATATTTGAGTATTCATTTTTCCGATGATTTTATTATTTCAATATTTGGTTCTGATTATAATTTTTCATGTAGATATTGGATACAAAAATTCGTTCAGTCAGAATGTTATGATTTTAGAAAATTTTATTTTATGTCATTTATTTTATTATTGTAAAGATATAATTTTATAGTGAAATTTCTTCACTTCTTTATATGCAATAATTCAGGAATGTTGCATACTTGCTTCCGAAGGTGATACTTCAATATTTTAGTGACATTTAATTTGGTGATATTTGCTGGGAGTAATATTTTAATAACCTAATTATCAGTAATCAAATGATTCAATGAAATTTTGATTACATATGGTTGGTGCCACTTGGTAAGGAATTTCTGAAAAATTCATATCAATTTAAAAACTAGGAAATCCGGTTATTTGAAGAGCCTATTTATTATTATAAATTATAAATAAAAAAAATTAAAGGCAGAAAATAATAAAATTAAAAAATTCATTTGTTTTCCTTTTCTAGATACAAGATATAAATAAAAGAAGGAATTTATTGTAATCATAAAAAAAAAATTCTGTTTGAGTTTTTGAAAAAAATTTGCGTTTCAAACGTTTATCACCTAATTTATAAAACTTAAGCATGCCTGTACTATATAAAAACACTTTGAACTAAATGGAAGAAATTTTACCATTGGGTCCTCTACAGATTTGTAGATTTCAGTCAAATCTTGAAGGAAATCCATTCAGCGAAAGTTTTTGTCTAGTTGTCCGAATGCAAGCATGCTCAATAATTATAAAATGTAAAGAACTAGATAGATAAAATTTGGTACATAAGTTTCGGGTCTAAAATGTAGACTCTTATGAAATTTATATCAAATCAGTGGACATATTCATCGCCTATTCGTGTGTGCTTTTGCATTCATGTGAATGATTTATTCATGCGAATGCAATAATTTAAAAACGCAATGACTTAAAAGAATTGCGTTTGCTTTAAAGTTCTATTTTTTAATGAATGAGCACTTAAAAATATTCGCGATTTTAACCACGATTATTGTGGTTAAAAATAGTCACCATCCAATAACTGGTATCAACTGATTACAATTGCATTTCTGTGTCAAATAATGATTTAAATTCAGTTAAAAAAAGAATTCAAAATAGCATTTCGATTTTCAGATGTTAGTGTAGATAACCGCTTATCAGGAATTAATTGGGGGGGGGGGGTAAATGTTATTAAAAAATACGAAAACGTTTTTTAAAAATATTATTCGTGCAGATTTATTTTCCTTTTTATAGATAAAAAAGTTTTTTTTCCTTCCCTTCACGTCTAATCAGTGAAATCCATGTGTATCTTCGGATCTATTTATTTTTTGATAAGTTTCATCAGGATTGGTTGCCATGTTTGAATCTGCACATATGTTTTGGAATTGAATTTTTTAAATTATATTGGCGTGATAAGGCAAGGTTTAAATTTTTTCAATCGAGTTGAAATTTTAATCACTTTATTTTTGCACCAATAAGTAATGTTCTGCAATGCCATTTTAGAGAAATTTTAAAGCAGATTAATTGCGAACGCTCTAGTTGGGATTCTTTAAAATTCAGGTTTCGAATTTTATAATGAACTAGCTTTCACCCGCGACTTCGTAAGCGTGAAAATTTTGATGTGAATATGTGAGAAACTGACGGTCGGATCACAATGCAAAATCTCATCAGACCGTATCATTATGGTGCTGTTGAAAATAGTTTTCGCCAAAAAAAAAGTTTGTCACCAAATTTTAGCGAAATGGCCGAAATTGGTGCGAACGGCAGCAATAGAGCTTCCAATCGTAAGGTTTCGATTAAAAATGCAGCAAATTAACGGAAATATAAACAATAAACAAAAAAATGAAATGGAAACAAAAAATTTTAATCAAAAATAATGAAAGTAGGCGAAAAGAATACGTACAGCTGGAAATGATTTAAAGGAAATTAACAGGAAAGAACGAATTACAATAACATTAAAAAATGGCAGCAAAGTAAACCCAAACAAAGCGCTGCCAAAAAATTACCAACCTCGCAAAGCACCAAATGGTTGTATTCGTACATCAAAGCGTAGCTCACACAACTAACCTAAAAACAATTTATTTAAAGTGTGTGCCTGAGATAAAACAAAGCAGCAAACCAATTACTCAAAATCGCTTTGCTGTTTAGTTTAGTCAAAACAAAATAAAGTTCCAAACAAACTGCGCTGACCAACTCAACTCCATTCGGGGCAACACAAATGCGTGAATATTCTGCGCCACTTAGGGTAATACGAATTACAAATTTTTAATTTTCTTTATTATGTTTTATTTTGGTATATTTCCGTTAGCAAAATATAGACAAATAATCAAGAATTTTGCCAAATTTCTTACAGCAATTTTAAAGCGAAACATCGCCAAATTATTTAAAAATCCAATTATGTAAAAATTTCTTTGGCGATTTTTCACTTGCACTCCGCTAGCAGAAAAATGTCTATTTTGATTCGACAGTACTTCAGAATGAATCCGAAAGATCGATTAGTTAACAATGTTTAATTTTAAATGCATCAAATACTAAGAAAATAAACAAAATGATTTGAAACAACCGGTCGAAAACATGTTAGGCCTTACTCATTTCGAATTGGGGAAATGACGATTTTTGGCGAGAAAGTTTGTTTTTAATTAATAAAAAATTAACAAGTCAATTAACCGGAATAAATAGTAGCCTGTGTTCTATTTTAGACTATAGTCTATCTCTGTGCTAAATTTCATCCAATTTGATTCAACCGTTCTAGCATGATTGACTAACATCACCTCTCCATCCAAACTTTCACATTTATAATAGTAGTTATAGATACTATACTCTATTTTCGCTTATTTCGTAAACGAAAAACCATTCAAATAAAACGTGTTTTTAATGAACGCCCACGCATTATTATTTCACAGGTTGCGAAGTCATTACCTCCATTATTATATCAACTTACTAAACGAGGAACTGAGACTTGTGAAGCCTTTAAATTTGCACAAACGAAACTGAATAAATAAGGGAATTCAAAATTCACCTTATTTTGAAATTACTTAATTGAAATAAAACATTATGAATGAGATTCAAAATAATTGAGGCTTACATTGATAAAATATGATGGATGAGCGTAGGAAACTTAATGCTAGCCATTATACAAAATAGCTGTATTGTTCCCGAACAAAATGCGATTTAAAAATACAATTAGGAAACATAAACTATTTTTTCAACCTGCAAATTCTTCTAAAGTAGGTTGCAATTCCACAGATGATATTAAATACAATTTTTTCAGAAATAAATGTTTGTAAATAAATGAAAAAGTTTTAACAATTGTGGTTGGGATTCTTTTTCCCCTTTTTTCGTGAATTCGGTTTTTTAAATAGCATAGATGAAAATGGTGATTTATTTATCTCCGAAAAAAATATTTCTTTTCAAACTGCGGTTGGATTTGAATTTCAATTGCAAAATAGAGTATTTGTGCAATACATATTTTCATAGTAAGTAATATTGAGGAGTTACAAAAATCTTTCAGAATATGTAAAAATTCGGAAGAAATGGTGAAGAAGGAATGTGGAAGAAGATCTTACTGATGTTATTTGGCAACCTTTCAAACCTTAGTTTATTTGTATTAAGTTGCAGTTTTTTCCCTTATATTCCGTTACTCTATTTATTTACTGACAATAATTACAGCCTTATAAAGCTTATTGGCTTAATATAAAAATCACAAAAATATATTCTTACTGATTCTTTTTTTTTCGAAAATTATTTACTAATTTTCTTTTCCCTAGTGAAAGTTTTGTCTTCACCACATATGTATGAAAAAATCGGATAAAACGCATCACGTTTTCACATCACGATTCCATGACTCGATCTGATATCACGATTATCTGCTGTTATCTCTAAGGGGTATGTCGATTATTTGGACTAAATAAATTGTTCATCAAGCGGGCAAAGCCTTGATTATTTGCAAAAGTTAATTCATATTTAACATCGATTTAATCAAATTTCTTTATAATATGAGTTTCGCTTTGTATAAGCACACTAATATTTGGAAAGGCTCCTAAGTGAAAAAGTATCTCACTTTAATTTAAATTGGGAATTATGCATATCCAAAGCCTATTAATTTCTAAACTATTTCAAACGTTTCTTATCGTATTTCTCGTGATTTCTCCTAAACTCCCTAGGTTTATTTATTAAAAAAATATTTTTTGTCATATTTTATTGAAAATCTGTCTTCAAATTTTGCCACAATTATTTTTGAATTCAGACTCAACCTGTTTTAGCTTATCCTGTTGTCTCAAATGTCATTCAGACCAATCTCTACATCTATGCATTCAGCACAATCTGTACAGTTGAAGCAAAAGATCTAATTTGAAAATTTAATCCAGCTGAAATCTGTCGCTAGCTTTTCGTATCGCTTGCCGTATCTATCCAATACTATCTGGTTTTCTCTCAATGTTGATTTAATAACTATTGGCAATAAGAAATTCCTTTGGGAATAATTCTTAGGTAATTAATATAATTAAAAGTAAAATGGTTTCCAAAAGTGAAATTTGCATATTTAGTTAAATTCTGGTTTGGTTTAAACTGTTTTCCTATCCTGTCTTTAAATATTACATCGACTGATAAATAATATGAAATTTTTAATTTTTTTTCATACGATGAAAAGTTTTAACAATTGCAAAATCTTTTTAAATTACAAGTCATTTTTCTGCAATTCCAGAACGGTAATAAAAATTGAAAAATATTTGAAAGAAGGTTTGCCAAATTTTAAAATTTTGAGAAAGCACCATTTGAAAGTAAAAAATAACATTAAAATACACATTTCATATAAATCTGAAAATGAATGCAATTTTCTGAAGAAATGACTTCGAGTTTTCTAATTTTATTTCCTAAGTGTTTTCTAATTACCCTTATGCAAAACTCTTAAATACAAACATTTGATATAATTTTCCGAAAAATCCATTTTGCTTGAAGTTGTCGTATTTTAAGGATTGTGCGATGTTTATTCATTTTATGATATTGATATTGCCGTTATAAAACAAAGTAAGATTTCTTATCGTGTGAAGTGAAATCTGATTACATATAAATGTGAATCTGAGGTGTATAATCACTTTATTTGTAATTAAGTGAAAACATGCGAATATCTAATATAACATCATAACAATACAGTGCTTTAAGATTGAATCTTTCATCTTTCATCTACATTGGCAGAATTAAACTTTGCATTGTATATATATAACGTTTTTAAATTACTATATTTACAAACAAAACCACTCTAACAGTGTTTTCATGTTAAAATAAAACATTCACTGTTTTGAAATGCTTTAAAAACATTATTTAACAATAAAAGGAAAAACTTGACATTTAATTATAATTTAATAACATGGGAGCTATTAAATTCCCATTAACAGTGTTTATTTACAATCTTTCGAGCAAATTTACAAGTAAGGGGGGGTGATACTTGAAATTATATGAATTCTGTTGAATTTAAGTTTGAAAAACTCGATCAATATAAGAGAAAAGAATTGCGTAGAAATAAAATTGTTGTGAATTTTAATGAGGCGTAAAGTTGATTTCTGTGAGATAATATTTTTTTGTATTATTGATAAAAAAAAGTGTTAACATTTCAATTAAAAATAAAAATAAAAGTGCTAACATTTTAATTAAAAATATTTGAATTTTGAAAAATTATTTCTTGTGGAGGTATTACTATCCAATAAATAATGCGCGCGAAATTTTTACTTTTCGCTCAACTATCTATCTCCTCAGCAGAGTAATTTGAAGGATCCTTCATGTCGCATGATTATCACGTAATTCATAGATTATATTATGCTGAAATGAATTTTGAGAAAATCCTTTTGACATTTTATTTTCAACCCTGATCTCCTTTTTCACTCGGAGATTAGTTATCCTTTATTTATTTCATATATCATTTAACAATTTTTTTAATAAGTTGTCATTTATTGAGCTTGAAATGAAATTTAATTTGCCAATTGATGAAAATTTGTATTTTTTTTTTAATTTTATACTGAAGATCGTTTAAAATAATTCAAACGTTCGTCAATTAAAAAAAATTCAACATTGATAAAATTGTATAAATGCCTTAAAAAATCGTTTGTTTTATGAAGAAAGATTTTAATATGATTCTATTTTACGAAAAAATTAATCTTTGCTTGTGTTACGCTAAACTGTGGTTCATATATGAAGCACTTATCTGAGTACTCTGAGCATTTCTTCAATTAATTTCAAAGGATATAATATTTCATTAATAAATGAATTTCGGTCTTTGTTTGATAAAAAAATAAATGAATTTTAATTTTAAAAAATTTAAAATAGTTTAAGTTAAGTTCTAGTTGATAGATTACATGTAAAATTACTTTTCAAAATATTATTCATTACTTGAATCATTTATACAGATTTCTATTAATTTTGTTGAAAAAAATTATGAAACTTCGAATTTATTTTACATGAGGAATTGTTTTTTTTTATTTTTCTCCCTTATCTCTTCAAACTTTTTCACAATATAAAAACCACATAGAATTATTTTTAACCATAATCCATTTAATTCAAAAATGCCATTCATTAAAACGCCCTTTTTTTCAAAATAAAGGATAAAATAAAGTCGAAATAAAATTTATAAGCTACCTTTTATATTGTTTTTATATTTCATAATGCAATAGCAAAAATATTAAGTAAGTTAAATAAATTAAAACATATTTATTTTCGGTACATTTTTAATATGAAAACTTTGGAAAATGAGATAAATTTTCAAAAAAAAACTTTAAATAATTCTAAATAAACTCCATGGTAATACAAAAGAAAAGTATTTATTAGATTATCACATAAATCTTTTATATATTTATCAAAAAAAATTTTTTTTTTGACGGATATCCTTATAAACCGTCGCAAATGAATTTCAAGGTTATTCTTAAAAATTCCTATTATTAACAAGAAAATAATTTAATTACGAATTTAACAATTATATCTGACTTTTAATTGAAATCTAATTGTTTAAATCGTCTTTTTTTGTTTAATTTTAAACAATTCGGATATTATTAAATTACAAATTAATGAAAAGAAATTTCTTCAAGGAATGTATTTTCAGGATGAATTTTTTTGAAAAATATTTGAAAATAATTATACTTCTGAAAAACGGCATGTGGAAAACCAAAATACACTATATAAATGAAAAAAGGAAAGAAAAGTAGAGAGGCAGGAGGTTAAAAAGAGGTATAAAGCAAAAAAAAAAAACAATCTAATATAGAGATTTGTCAAATGTTTTGTTTAAAAGTTTGTTGATACTTCATGAAATACATTATCTGGATCCTGAATTAAAAAATAAACTGTATTTCAATCCATTCTTTAAATATTAGAATTCGACAGACAAATGACAACTTCGTTATATAAAGAAACATGCTCAAACATGAAGAACATTAATTACAAAAAGAAAAGCATTATTTTGCAAAAATTCGACTTCGAAATGTAGTCACCTACCTTACAATGTATAATCATATTATCTAATAAATTCACCATATCATTCATGCAATTAAACATTTAAATATCAAACTATTCTTACATAAAGTACTCAAATGCAAAAGGTCATGAGTTTAATTTTCGATTTCATTGAACATTTCGCAAAAGAAGATGAAGGAGCAGTTAAAACGCTATGTCATCAGAGCTACATTTATCATAATTCTTGAGCTGACTCGTTTTACTCACACTTATTTCAATTTTTATTAATTTATTTGATTTAGATATCATTCATAAAAAATTTCAATTTTCCGCTTTTGTGATTATGAAATCCTTAAATAGCATCTTTTATTAACAGAAATTAAAATGTACAACTATTCTACTATGTATATCTGATTATATTAAGATACAATTTTGATTATTTCAGAGCCTTTTTAGTATCGTACATTGGATTCTATTTCAAATCGAGGGTTTTGAAATTCCGTCTGGCAAGAAATTTCGACATTTTCAAGAACTCTCATCTTCTTTCATCCCCATACCTCGAAATCCACACCAAAATAAACTTCCTCATTAAATTTGCGCGAAAGGGAGAAAGTGTGTGTTATCCGCTCAAAAAAAGAGCGCTAATGATTCGAGGGTTTTTAAGTGAATTCGCCCTATTTATCCAAATGTAGGCCAGCCAGGGTTATAAAAGTGTCTGCTTTTATCATCGCATTTTCGTCTCCTCCCAAATCATAGACAACATGCTCGCTAAGGTGAGTCGGTGAAAGTGTTACTTTATTTGATTTTGTTCTTAGAGAAAACTCCACGTGCGGAGTGGCTACTACTTCCGTTGACCGTTTCGGAAGCATCGCTTTCTATTTTGGGATTATTAATCTGTTGCCATTTAATAGATAGTGGAATTCTATTCTGTGCTGGGAAAAGTAAGAGAAATCGTCTGCCGGATGGATTAATTCAGCTTAGAGTTGGCAGGGACATAAATATATTGGTAGGATGAGAAAATTGTGATTGGAATAATGTGAAGTAGAGGAATGGAAAATAAGGGAGGAAATCATCTGATATTATTTATATTTGCATACTGAAGGGATTTATGCCTCTTATAATTGCTTTGTTTTAGTTTTTTTGAAAATTGTTATTTCAATTTTAAAATTAACTTTTCAATTTTACTGATTCTTGGATCTATTGGTATTTTTAATATAACACATATTGTCTGTCACAACATTTAAATATTCGGGGGCTATAAACTTTAATACATTAAACGGAAGATAAAATAAGTTTTCAATATAGAGAACTTTATTTCGATTTAGTTATTAGAATTTTAAAATTTCAATATATTTCTTGAATTTTCGTACACTTAATTTCCTATTTTTATCCAAAAATTTCATTATCTTTTAAATACTGAATGATTATTTAACTCCTAAGTATTTCTTCCTGATAATATAACTCCTAAGTATTTCTTCCTGATTAAATAACAAAACATTTTCGCATTTTAATATTACTTATGTCTGAGCTTTTGCAAATATTCTTTACATTTTTAAATAATTTTTGAAGAAGCTAAGAAAAGAGAAAGAAAGTTTCATTTATTTTATGCTTAAAATTTTGCCACTTAAAAGATTTAGTTTTTTAGTATATTTTTAAATATCATGAATTGGAGAAATTATTGTTAAATTAATAATATGGATTATATTTATTTAAAAATTTGTTGGAGTTATAATTTATTAAATGAAGTATTTTTATACATATTTTAAGTAATTTTAATAGTTTCAATAAATTTCTTTTAAAAAAGTATAATAATTAAAATCTTACATAAAAGTAATAATCTAAAAGTTTAAAAAATGCACATTTATTTCAAATAAAATTGAAATTAAGAATGTTTTTAATTGTTGTAATTTTTATTTTCTGCCACAACATAAATCAGTGTTGCTCTTAATTTTAAAGTGTGCACAACGAAATCTTTCAAAAATATTTCACATAACTGAATTAAATCGATTTATTTCCATAGGCACAAGGTCACTCGAAGATATTTTTCGCCTTAATCCTTTTCTTTTCTTTTGGTTTTACATTTTTTTATTTCAATAAAAGGAAAAGGAACAGTTTCATTTTATATAATTGTATCATATTTATTAAAAAGGCAACTGAAAGGTATGTCGATTCATGGCAATTAAACTGTTATTGACTCTCTTTCAGGTGTTTGTATCGCTGCTCCTAGTGACCGCTGTGGTAAGCTACCCGATAGCAGGGGCGGAGGAGGAAGATGACCTTCCCGTGTACACAGAAAAGGTATCTTCAGCCAAACCAACCACTCGAATACCAAGATTTGAATCCAAGAAACTGTCACATGCTCCTAAAAAGGCTTCGGAAAGCATCTCCCCAGCAAAAGAACCCTCTTATTCTCCGCCAGAACAGCCAAAGGTCGTTGCACCCAAGCCAATCCGCAACAATCCCAGGCCAGTCAGGAGGACCCCGGATCATCCCCAAAATGCTATAGTGGAAGGAGTTTACCCCAAACCGAAGCCAAGTCTTCGAGTAGGATACAACGCACCTAAGCCCAGCTATGTTCCTGCACCAGTGCTAGGGGTGGAATATGCTCCAGAAGTGGCTGACAACAATTACGGAGCATCTCCTCTGCACGTTGAAGAACCGAGACCAACACTGGTGAGATCTAGTGTGCCCGAATATAAAGCCTCTCCTGTCCGCGTGGAAGAACCTAGACCAAAAGTGGTGAGCTCTAGTGTACAGGAGTACAGAGCATCTCCTTTCCACGTGGAAGAACCGAGACCAAAACTGGTGAGATCTAGTGTCCCCGAATACGGAGCAGCTGCAGGAAACGCACCACACCTCAGATATGAGGTGGCTCCACAAGCACTGGTTGCACCAAGTACTGGATATAAGGCTGATTACAATGTAAGTACAGGTTGCCTGTTTTGTTAAAAAAAATTCATTATCCCTTCTACCCTGATTACTTTGTGATTAAAAGAATATTATTTAATATATTAATATTGATTACTTTGTGATAAAAATAATATTATTATTATTGATCACTTTGTGATAAAAATAATATCATTAATATTGATTACTTTATAAATAAAATAATATTATTTAATATTATAATATATAATAATATTTCATATTGAATCAGCAATTATGCTTTAGAATGAAAGTGTTAAAGAGTAAAATAATATTAATAAATAATTTAAAAATCAGCAAAAGAATTTCAAATTGTTTAAATAAAAAATTTGCTTTATTTTCTTACGATAACAAAATATTTCTCATCGAACTTCTTTATGGGAAAAGTTTCTTTATTGAGGAATTAAGTTTTCCTGAAAACAACTTATATTAAAAAAATAAGACGAAATAATTTCATTTATATAGTTTTGAAAATAACAAACTGATATAGATACTGTCGGGATTTACTGATTAACAAATAATGGTAACTTTCGTAAAGAATTTGATTTTCAAAATAAAAAGAGTTATTACAAAAGTTTTATTTTTGGTCTATAATTCTTTTCTTTTTTTCATTATTTATTTCATTTCATAAATACAATTATTATGAATAATTCCTATCACAAAATTGATTTTGGATTTTATATCATTTTTTAATACTTACTTGAAACTTGTATTCTAAAATTTCCTGAATGATTGTGCTTGTGAAATCCAATTTTAAATCATTTCAAAAGAGCAAATATTATTAAAATAACATTTCTCTGTTTAAAATTGATAAATACAGAGATATATCTATTCTATAAATATACTTATTAGCTCTAAAAGCAAAATAAAATAAACCATTCCTAATAAAATATATAACTTTTGGTTAAATAATTATTTATTTTGGGTCAAGATTCTAATTCAAGTATATGCTAATACCAAGAGTATTTACTTTGTGAACACTTTTATGCATCTTTACATATTTCATATTTAATAAATATGGAATTTTGAGATTATTTTTACATTTATTTTTTGAAAAACTAGAATGTTAAAATTCTATCATGTTATATATTTTTGTTAAAAGGGATTTTAAAATTATCAAAGCTTAATCTCTAATTAATCTATCCAGTTTATAACGACTTTATTGTAGCCATTTAATGTAACCTGGTAGTAAAACTTGGAAAAATTAAAATCATACAAACCCATTATAATTAAAATAATGAGGTATAAATTAAAGACTAAAAAGTCCAAAATGACTAAATTCCATTTTTAAATACACTAATGTAGGTGTGCTTTTAAAAAAAACTTTTTTTAGTTAACTCTATATTAAATCCCTCTATATTTTTAATCAATATCAATACCCTCTAATCATTCTTTTATTATTAAAATTCAAAGAATTAATAATCATTTGAAAAATTGTAATAACGTCACTCTGCAAACAGCATGAAACAGTGTTTTAGAGGATACGATTGGATGAAGTGATAGCTTTAATCATGCAGAATGATTTATAGGATTGAAATAAATTTAGGGTGGTTTTAAATTCGAAAAAATATTATTTGAAAACGTACCCTTATTGTTTATTTATATATTTAAAAACAAATGTATTTTCACATTTCATAAATATAATGAAGCATTGCAAATTTGACGGATATAGAGTTGATTTTATAATCCTAGGAGAAAAAACATCATTTAAAATCTGAACTTCGCTAATTTTCTAAATTCGGTAATTACCGTATTTACATTTATCAAATATGAATATCATAGTCTTTCATGTTATAATTTTTGTCTATAATTTGTGTGCGGTTTTTTTTCTTTTAATATAATTTACTCATCTCTGCAATATGCAGGCCTAATTTTACATTTTTCAGAATGTTTTATATATAATTTAACATTTTATATTTGCTTACAAAGCAATCTTATATATTACTATCTATTATTTTTTAATTGATAAATAGGTATTTTTACTGATTAACTTTGTAAATTTTAGTTTAATAAATAAAGCGTCATTTTCTTTTAAAAAATGACGTTTCGAGGTTAATTGATGAGAAATATATTTTATTTAAAAACTATATTATTGGTTTTGGAAAATTAAAAAATTGATTTCATAAATTTCATTTGGAAATTATTTGGTATTAATACTTTTTATCGATTAAAATAAAACAATCAATTTCAATAATTACAAAATATATTTATATTTAAAACTTATTACTGATAAATAAGAATTCCTTGAGTAAACCAAGTTGCAACATTCTAAAGGTAAAAACTGTTTCAATTAATTTTCATTCTATTTTTTGAAAATAACTAACTACATAAGATGAAAAAGGCATGCTTTTTTATAGCTATAAATAGAATTAAATTTTCTATAAAGAAATGTTTACGATAATTATTTCTTTAACATTTTCTCTTAATTCATAATCCATGCATAATTAATTTTAACACATTCTTATTCATTTCTTTAACGATGTGCTTATCCATGAATTTCAAACCAAATTCTCTTGTGGGATAGTATAGCCTTTTTAATTTTGATGCAACTATCAATGAATTGTACTACCATTTTCGTTGGTTTTTGGAAGAAAAAAATTTATTATTATTTTATTGAATTCCTCGTCAAAAGAAATTTAAAGTGTCAGTTTTACATAAAATAATTTCAGATGTTTCTCCTTTTTTACAGAAAATGAAATAATAAAGGTGAGAGTTGCATGACTAGATGTTATAACTCTTATTTCATGATAGGACATTAAACTCAAATATGTTATTCGAAGGATATGACTAGCTATTCATTTTTTTTTTCATTTAAAAATGAATGAATGTTTTATTTAAAGATGTTTATTACTGAATGTTTTTCTTTGAAGTTACTGCCCGGGTATTTCTCATCGATGATAATGCTTTTTAAATACTACGTTTAACTCTTCCTTTCTGAACTTACATCAACATGTAAAATGACAGAAAAATCACATTTGAAAAATAAATAACAACTCTGAGAAAGAAAAAAATTGTATCTTCAAATACACTTTTTTTGCGCAGAAAATATTTTTAAAAGTTTAAAATAATTTTGGCTTTAATTTTTTTTCTAAACAGATCAAAATGTCGTGCAGAAATGTGACAGTGGTTGTATTATTATTATGGCAATGAAAAGATAATAACTAATACCAACTGCATAAGCAAAAAAATGGAATGTGTAGCAAATATTAATGGCTAAACATAAATTGAAAAAAAGACATGTTTTTACGGAGAATGATTTAAAAAGATTACCAAAAGACATTGGCCGAAATAAAATGTTCATTATATGTTGATCATCACTGATATTATATGATGGTTCTTTGTTGATGATGTTTTGAAGGATAAATGGTTTCCGGATATTTTAAAGATACCAATATAAAAAACGAACATTTTACTGAAAATGCTTAAGTTCGGATACAAATACATATTCGGATGAACATATCATAGAATGTTGTCATCAATTATATTGAAATGCATCTTGCTAAAATGTGTGACAGTCTTCTTGTTAAAGATGAGCGGATGAAAGCGGATTATCGTATAGTTTTCAAAAGAAGCAATACGTTCCTGAGGCGAAGAAAGGAGAATATAAATTTGCAAAGGCAATAAAAATCCAATATAATGCACAAGAATTCCAGTACGTTTCTCAAAGGTTTTTAGAAAGGAACTGAAACAACAGTTTACAGAATCCTTTTTGATTTTGCATAGCAACTGCTGTGGTTGTAAGGGGTTTTTTTCGGGGGGGGGGGGGTCTCTTTAAAGTGATGCTTTCTCTTAGTCCTTATTCATTACTATTTACATCATTATTATAAAAAGTTCTTTTTAGCTTCACTTATCAATAACTTCTCGCCAAAAATAATTGGAAAAACACTTCAAGATTGTACACTTAATACGCATTGATAAAAGTAAAATTTAATAGTAGTAGTAGTTTAATTAATTAGTAGAATCAAATCAAACGACAAGCAAGTTTAGTAGGGAAAAAATCCAGAACTAAATAAAAACTGAGTATTTCATCAAAGATCTTTCTGAAGTAACAAGAAAAAAATTATATATATTATGCGAGAGCGATGACAATTAATACAATAGCAATGATGTTTTTATCATTCTATGTAAAAATCATTAATTTATTCATTTAATAATATTTCTGAAAAGATGACTTTAAAAATTGTAAAATGTTTGAAATTGTATTAAAATTGGTTGATGTTATAAAACCTTATAATACTCTAAAATTATTATAAATTTTAGAGTATTATAAAATCTTAGAAAGAAAACATATATCCTTTTATTGTATGCTTGAAGAAAAAATTTCATGATAATTTGAATATGATTCGATTTAATGCTTGTTCCAAATGTAGAATTAATTGGCGGGGCTCCTTGTATGACGAACTAAAGAAAAAATGGATAATTAATGGAGTCCTCAAATAGGCCCATAATTATATTTACCGAAACAAAGAATCAAGATACATATTTTAGTGTTTTATAGATAAAGACAATAAGAAATGAAATAATATGTTTTGCTTAGAGAACGATTTAAAAAAAATTTTATTAATAAAATTAATAGAATTCATAGATATAGTAAAAACTTTTCTAGCAATCAGTAAACAGATTATAATCAATTGCCAATCGCTCACTGTATTAAAAAAACTGACCCAATAAAATAACATCATTACAAAAAATATAAGAAATCGAGAAAAAATTATTTTAAAAAAAAACTTTACACGCTCTTCAACGTTTATGTTTATTTCATATCAACGATCTGGTTTGAAGATAGATTTTTAATTTTTGTCCATGCAACCAAACCTCTGCCCGAAGCAAAATTACATATTTAGTTGACAGAACGTGCAGATCTTCAAAATGGTGCCAGTAAGATTCAGTAAAAGAAATTACTTCTCCACTCTCTTCCGTCGTTGCTTTACTCTCGATCGTGATTTAGATCGCTGGAAATGAAATCGTTTTTCTTTTCACTCTTCGAATGTCAACCGATCCATCGTAGATCTGAAGCACTAAATGCATAGTCAAAATGGCAAATCTTGATGATAATCTGGAAAAGTAGAGCACAGGGAAAGAAATGAGCTCTTTAATTAAGAAGAAGCAAACATCGTAGATCACGAAATAAACATAGATGTTTAATATCATAAAGATCGTGAAACAGGATTGCAAAGAAAGAAAAGAGAGTTTAAATGTCTAGACAATTTAATAGATAATTTATCATTACTATGTTCATATAAAGATAATAGATATAATATTGTAAATAAAAAGGAACAATACACTGCATTATTTCTGCGGGAAATTATCTTAACACAATCGCCACGATTGTCTTTTTGAATTCAGAGAAAGATAATCTTTTACAAACATTTCATAAAAGTTTACTTTTTATTTCTTTTGGATAAGGATAGAATTGAGATTTGTAAACATTATTCTTTAGGTTACATTTCTTTCGTGCGTGTAAGCATTGCTTTTCTTCAAACGGAATCTTTAATAAATATAACAGTTAGTTGAAATAAATAATTATTTTATTAACTGTTAAAATGATTGAGCGTAAAATTATTAAAATGATTTAACTGACTTTTAAAATCATAAAAGATTTATTCAACCCTTTAAAACTAAAAATGTTTAAAAAATCCTTATCAAAGAAGATTCTGATTTAAACGATTAGCTTTGATTTGAATTTTAGATATTTCATTCTTCATATGAGTGTTTCGTTTTTTGTAGTTTCCGAAAAGGGTATACAATTTTCAAGATGGATCCCTAGATTTCGGTTCTATAGCGCCATTGCTTTTATTCTTCCAGAATCTTCAAGGCCGATTTCAAAGTCGCCAAATTCATCACAAACCCAATAGATTGTTGTCAAAAGCGAGCTCATTAACTTGGCTTTAATAAAGGACATCTGTAAATTTTCCTTATTTTATTATAACTATGCAAAGAAACAATATAACAAATGTAACAATACTTTTATTCCATGCCAATTATTTAAGTACTTAGAAAATGAAAACGCATTGTGCGTAAATGTACACTCAAGAAATATTTCTTATGAGGCCAAAAAAATCTTTTATAAAGCTAAACTCGAAACTTTTTCTTAGCTTGATTATCCTAGCCGAATTAAAATATTCAAAGTACTAAATGAAAAATGAAACATAATGGACAAATTTCTGTAACTTCGCAATGAAGAAAATTGCATTCAGTTAAAAGACCCGGTTGATACGTCATATCTACATTATCCGACCCGCTAGAAGGCACACGGATTTAAAACACTAGGGTTGAGTGACCGGAACGCCGTAACAGCAACACTGACAGGAACTGTGGTTGAGTCCTAATGGATATCACCGGCCTCGATACAAGCCTCCCATTAAGAAGTACGCCTCATCATCGATGGGGTAGCCTAATCCCCACCTATTAATGTACCCTTCAGGGTGGCGAGTTCCAACCACCATGCCGGAAGTATCTCATCCTGATTTCGAGGCCCCCCCCACCGGAGGATAGACCCAGTTGATAAAATTATAAATGCAAATAAGATCAATTTCATAGTGTATCAGAAGTCAGTATTATTTATCTTTCATAAAACATCAATTAATAGCAGTGTTTTTTAAAGTAGCGTCCATTGATTTGCATTAAATTAACGTTGCTGATTTCAAGATTCCACAAAACTCCCAAAGTGAGAACTCGAAATTTTAGATAGTGTCTTTTGCAGGCTTTTCCCAAATTATTTATTTAGATTTATGATGCTTTTATGAATTTATTTAAGAATATAAAGAAACCAAATATTTTAAAGAAATTTTGTAAAACAAGATTTTTTTAATCGAAAAAAAACCGAGTTGTTTTTTTTTAAATAATTTATTGTTTTAAAAATAATATGTTCAGTAATTTTTCTTCACATTGTCTTGCTTGAAATTTCATTTGGATTAAAGCTAAATATCATTCTGTAATTCTATTAAAAGTTATTATTTTAAAATAATTTTCTGCTAAAACACTGAATTTCATAAAAATGTCTTGCTTAGGTAAAATTAAATTTTAAATATTTAAAAAAAATTGAAACGTGAAATGCATACCCATATTTTAATGTTTAATACAAATTTTCGCCACGAAATGTATGTGATTTCTTCAAAAATTAAGATACCTGAAACATGCCAATGGCATTTGAATATAAAAGGAATGTCTTTTTGAAATAAGTCATTAGAAATGTACTTACTTTCATGAACCTTCTTAAAATAGAATTTATTTAAAATGCTTTTTATGCTGCTGTTTTAATTGCAAATAATATACATTTATTTTAGAGATTTAACGCTAAAAAGGAAATATCCAATTATGATTACTTTCTTTTTTGTTTACTCACTTCAAAAATACCATCCCCTAAAATAGTACTTTAAATGACGTTGATGAGAACACTCTTTCTTTATTTACAAATAAAAGACTATTGTTGAATTAAAGGAGATTAATACTAGTTTAATAAGCCGCTTATTCGCCTTACTATGCTGCATAAAAGAGATCAATGCTTCCGTTTATATCACTAAATAATACATTAAAATAAGAAAATGTCATATTATTTAATTAGATATCAAACGTTAGCTGCAACTGCAATTCTCTATCTATTGTGTGCTTTTAAATTTCATTAATTTCTTATTACTTTCTCCCCCTGCCAATTTTTGTTAGTTTGTTTATATAAGAAAGAAACATAAAATTTTCTTTCCAGAAACTCTTTAGACTTTAAACTACGATTAATAAAAAAATTCAACTTCATAAAATTTAACTTTAATTGGAATGTAAGATTGTTGAAAATTAATTGATTGTTGAAATTAAAACTGAATGTGATTTACTAAACTATAATTTTATAAATTTTAAAAATGAATTTTTTCGTATTAATCCATATTAATTGATAAACAAAAATCCAAAAAATATCTTTATAACCTACCTTTTATTCTCAAAAATAATTATTATTTCTTTTCCTCTCTATTGTATTCTCAAACAAATTGGTGAAGTACTATTCATTGTATTAAAAATTATTTATTTAATAGAAATTAACAAAAATTTAAGAAGTCTTATCATTTTCCATTGATGACCGATTCACATTAAACTGACTGTATCGATTTTGGAATTCAATGGCGATATTGCAAGAGAACAAAAGAGTAGTGCCCTAGAAATTTTCTCTTGCGCTCTCTCTCTATTAATAGTATTATCACCCTCATCGACGCATAAAATAGTAGCTCTTGGATAAGATTTTGAATGCTATGAGTAGGTATTCAGATTCTTAATTTCAGTTTTGTGCTTTGTAGTAAGTGAGGGAAATCGAGAATCAATGTTTGAGTCCTCTTTTCTTGACAGACTGAAAAAGGTGAAACTTAGTTACAATTTCTCATGCTGTATTTCATTTATTCACATATTTGCCTTTTTTACATGCATACAGACCAATAAATTGGCTACTCTTTTGTGGATTTAATCCAACATTTGACATGAATCTATACTCAAAATGCTAAAAATGTGTAAAGAATTTTATTCATCCAGTCATTATCTTTTTAAGTAAACGCATTTATTTTTATTCAAAAATATAAATTGACAGAAGTAAACTTAACGGATTTAGATCAATTTTTAATGTGAATTTATACTTTAAATGTTTTACCTGTGCGCCAAATTTTATTTATTCTTCTGTTTCAAGCTTCTCTTATTTACTTATAGTCGAACAGCCGAAAGAACAATTTTCTTGAGAATGAGTTTCTTTCAAAATTTGAAAGAAATTTAAAACGTTGATAGAAAGATGACTGCAGATTTTATTTATCCAACAAGCATTTGAGTCATTACGTTCATAGACAGACAGATAGATATTATTGCAAAATTATGCTTTTCTGGTTTAGAGAAGTCTAAAACGGGGAGATAAGATTAGTCAAAGTTTTGAATTCAAAAAATTTTCTGCTAATTATAATATTTCTCTTTAATTATTTCGTATACGAGGAATCAAAAAAAGTGATTAGGTTCTTGATACAATGTGAAATTTACTGATATACATGATGACTGACGCTAACCATTTGACTGCAATAATAAGTCAAACTAACTGCACCTTTTGAAATTGAAGTTATGCACTGTAAAAGGAAAAATGATTCTTTATGTGAGATAAGCCCAGATATATTAAATGTATTGATTTTATCTTATTTATTTAGTAAATTACATCACATATAAAATGAAATTTCAAGTGAAACATAACAATTTTATTTTTATTCTATTATATGTTTTGCAGGAAGAAAATTGAAAATATCTCTACAACATATAAACAGTGTGAAATTTCATGTTAGAACAACAATTAATGTTATTTTTATCATGTAATTATGCCTTCAATTCATGCTCATGAAATAATGATCAGTTGCGTGTTGCTGATTCAATTTTGGGGCCTATTGTCCATCTTACAAAACAGAGATTGTATTGACAGAAAGACGTTTACAGAAAGATGTATTTTCACAAAACCGTGTCAGCAATTAAAAAGTATCTTATGTGTGTAATTACTCGCTACATCTTGAACTGGTAAGAAATGAAGAATCATAAAATTTTGAAATGCATAGAAAGATTTGAGAGAGAGAAAATCGTTTTAGCAAAAGATTTTTTTTTTGAAAGATTTGATCTTAGTCAAATTAAAAGACATCTTTTTTTCTGAATCAAATTTTTATTTTGGACTGTTTTTTACCGATGGAGACTGTTTAGAAACAATGGCACATGCAAGTGCAGGACAACAATGGGAATGGCCCATTACCTCATTAAAGAATTTGAACTTTGCAAAGTAAAAAAAGAAGTAAATGGTCAGTTAGCAAGAAAATCCAACCATTCAAAATATCACTAAAGAATGCAAATATCTTTTCTTCGATTATAGAAATCCTTTCTGAAAGTATCTTTTTCGAATTTGATTAATAATTTTTCATCAACACAATCCGGAAAAATAAGAATATTCATCTTCTATAGATAAAGAACTTTTTTACTTTTAAATTATTGTCTATGGAATTGAGTACCTGCCGGAGAATAGATAGATCAAAGTAGATCTTCTGATCAATAATCATCCGAAAGACTTTATAGTAAAAAGAATTGATTTATGGTCTTGTGGTGTACTGCTGTACAATGGTATTATGTAAGACTGTTTTGTGGCGAGCTGTTTGACATCCGCATGAGTTTGGCCAGGACAGAATAAGACTGTCATACATAAATATTTGAAACTCGTGTCCTTTTACTTCTAGGATGACAAGCCACAACCCTACATCTTCGGTTACGAGTTCCAGGACGAGAAAGGAGCAACCCAGAGTCGCAAAGAAGAAGGCGACGATTATGGGAACAAGAGGGGTTCCTATGGTTACCGAGATGAGCACGGCATCTACCGACAGGTGGAGTACATTGCTGATGCCCACGGATTTAGAGCTGTGGTGAAGACAAACGAGCCAGGAACGGAGAACCAAAATCCAGCCGATGTCCAGATGCACTCTGAAGCTGCCAAATACTGAATTTTACCCACAATCAGATAAGTAAATTCATAAAAAAAGTAAATGAAAATAAGGTTGGTTCATTTCTCACAACAGATATTTTTTTTAAAAAAAAATTCAGTGGAGATATAGTACGATTTACTGCCGTTTGTGTATACATATTCATTCCTCTTTTTTTCCAATTTGATCAATAATTATGCAATGAGTATTTTGCATCTTTTTCTATAGAAATGACCTTTTCTCATGACCTTTCAACGAAAAAACCACTATTCCAAATCTTATAGAAAGAATGCTAGGTTAAAAGCTTCCTATTAAGAAAGTTCTTCCAATAAAAACATATTAATTAGTTCTTTCGAATGTTAATAGAATACATGCCAACCTACAGCAAGAGATTTATGGGTTTGGATCTCACACAAAGTATGACATGGGGAATCTATTGCTTTTAAATTAAGTTAATGCTTTCAGTGATTATGGACCAGCTACCACTTTGCAAATAGGCTTAGCAAAGTTATGGTAAAATTTCGAATGAATTCATGGACGCGCCCTTCATTTCCATAATAATGAAGCCTTCGCTGTCTTTCATTAACCTTTTCACCTTGAACAAATCAGAGTTTTCATCTTTGAGATTATTTTTCTTCCAAACATTATAACGTTGCAAATTTCGAGAAAGTTCTTTCATTGAATTATTTAAATTTTGAAGGAATGACAGAAAACGATTTCTATTTTATTATTAAGTAAACAGAACATGTGGTAAACTGTTATTATTTCCACTGAATTTAGATCAAGTATCTATCCAGATTGTTTTTTCAGTTACTGGATGATTTATTCAACCTGGATATAATGTAATCGAATGTTTGACATCGGTTGTGTAGAAATAACCTTTTTTTCATTTACTTACAAACCCTAGCATCTCAGATCTCTTCACCATTCAAATGACTTTCACCCAACCAAACACTTGACATTGAGGTCGCAGAAATAGGATTGGTAAACACGTTTTAGAAATCACTTGAAAATCGGTGATCCTTAACATTTACTACTGATGATTTTATCGAATATTTTATTGATCTTCTGCTTATAATGTATTCAAAAGTGTGCGTTTAAAAAAATAGAAATGAAATATTTGCTTAAAATTTTATCTGTCTTATTAGAAGAAGAAAAAAACAGTTAAAAGGCTTTTTTTTTAATTTTTAAGATTTCTTTTAGTGCAAGAAATTTATTTCCATCGAAGAGAAAATATTTGTGAGAGTTAAGTAGTGAGAATCATTTAAAATTATAAAACAAATTAATTTCAACATCTTAGATTGTGAAAATAAGACTCATGTATGTGTATCATTTCATACTGTTCAATGTCCAATTCTTGCATATTATGTTATCAAGTTTAAAAATTCTTTTAATAGTGTTTGTCGTTTTTAACTTTGTACTGTTGTGTGTTAGTCCATTAAGTTTCGTTTTATTTATGAAAAAAATCCCATTCCAGGTGTTATTTATTATATTTATTTTTATTTATTTCTTGTACTTGAGAGAATAAATATTTACGTTGTGTGTGTTGGATTGTTCATTTAAATTCATTAAGACAGAAAATAGCATCATAACTAGCTCGAAGGAAAACAGAAATCTAGTAAATTTAGAAACGTTACAAGAGATACAAAGATTCCATGTAATAATCTTTAGATATTTATATGAAATTTCTTGAGAACCTATTGATTTCTTAATGGATTAAGGACTAATGCAAAAAGTGAATCAGAATGTTATCCCTTATTTTCCCCCAAAAAAATTTGAAAGAGTTCATTCATTATTTTGAAAAAGTTAAAATATCTTAGGTAGAAATATGGAAGTTAGGATGTTTTTAGGATTCAAATGTTTATAGGATAGGGATAATTTTACTAGATTCCAATGTCTTTATAATATTTTTATATTTGATTATATCCACGGTAACATGCACCTAAAAACAATATTCATTATCTTCACAATGCTTTTGTATTAATATAGCAATAAAAAATATATGGCAATGAAAAAAGAATTGTAAAATTTTGTGAGATCATAAGTTTAAACCAATGAGAAAATTTTACTATCCTTTTTTTTATTTCAAACATAATCAAAATGATGTAAAATCTCTTGTTGATCACGTGCTAGTCAAAATATAACAATATACGAAATATTACAGCTTCAAGTTCAGCGGTCTAGATTGTATAATTGCTAAGTAGTCATAAAAAGCAGTGAAAGAATAAAATATTTTTGTCGATCTTTATTAAGTATACTACAAATTATTTTTAGAAATACGGATACGATTAGTTTAAACTGTAATTGGAAATCAAATCCAAAATGTGCATTTTAAGGGGAATACATCAATGAAATATCTTGCAATTTCCAAATTTTATAGTAGCATTTTAAATATTATGATGTATAACTCATTGAAATTGCTTATAATTTGAAAGCTTTTCACAGTGAAACGTAAAATGGCAGTTACTTTGAGATGTACAAGTCCGTCCGTTTTATTGGAAACTCAGTTTCAAGGAATTTTTTAGAATTCTATGAAACCCTATTCAAATTTTCTAAATATTTTACTTATCAATCAAAATTAAATTGTTCAAAAAAATTCTAATTTTATTTTAAAAACCAGGAAGTCAGGATGACTTTTGAAATAAAATGAAATTGTTCAATATTTTTACTTCTGAAATATTCGCAAATTAACTTGAATTTTAAATCTCATAATATTCTGCAAACAGACGTTAGAATAGGAAACTCTCTTCCAAACCCTTTCTACTCTCAATTAATACTTCCGTAACAGAGAAATTTTAGAACCAAACTTTCCAACCTCTTCTCACCAGACAAGATCGAAATAGCTTCCAATAAACGGAAACGGCAACTGAATACCTTTGACACAATTATGGTGCTCCAAAAATGTAAATACTCGATCCGAGAAACAAGAGAGAACTGGCCGTGTCATTTGCCAGACAGATGGCGGTCAGGTTAAAGAGATACTTTTCCACCCGCGGCTCCCACACAAAGAAAAGACGGGAGTGTCGAAGCTTTACTCTTTGTCACTTCTGCTTAACTGATTGATTCAATTTCACTTGCTCCCGGGCGCTTTTATCTCATGCAAATCCACCCGGTGACAGGTAAAAGAATGTTGGACTCAGCCTCTTTTAATTGCTTTCCGCAGCTTTTGTTTACTGTGAAAGTTCAGTACCTTCCATTGTTAATTAACGCCCGACAGTTGTCTTAGATATTTCGAGACATGACAAGTAGATAATGCGAACTATTTTTGGGTTGTGAAACAGCAGTTGTTTTGCACCGAATGTACGACTTTATCAACAATTAAGGATTATTGTTTCATAAATGCGAATTTCTAAGCATTAAGGTGCTGACTCTAAAATACATATTTAGAAATGCAGCTGTATTACAGATAATAAAGAAGCTTCATTTTTATTTATTTATTTTGAATTTTTGAGAGCAAATTCAAAAACTGCTTTGCAAATAGTCTAATATATAACAAATCGAAATTGGTTCTGTTTTTTTTTTCGAACAAACTGCACATATTCAGATGTCTTCTGCAATTCTGTGCTCAAAATACATTAGACGGTATTTGTCTGCTGATTTCCCGATTGAGCGCAATCAAAGTAACCTGATTCTGTAATCAATAGACGATAGTTCTCTAATTATATAGGCACCCTCTAGGCATCATAAATGTTGCGTTGTTAGGATTCAATAAAATTGTTTTATGCGTTAATTGTATTGTACATAAATATTTGTGACTTTAGCTTAATAGATCTTAAATACAATTTTATTTGAACAAATAGCCATCTGCGATTCTTCAATCGCTCAGTAACAATAAATTAAATGCATATCTCTAAATGCAAAAAAATAATGACCAAAATAAAAAAAAATCCATCTGCATTGCAAAACTTTATTAAATAATTTCACTTTTAGCAATATAACCAGAAAATTAACCTGCCTAAACCAAAATGAACTAAATAATAGTGGATATATTTCACTTATGATGATTGAAGTCTTTTCGTACCATCATCTGATGTCTGAAATCGATTTATTTAACTCTTATTGAAACTAAAGTTTTGTTTTATCTTTTTGTTCAACCTTTTGCAGTTCATAGTTTGTATTTAACAGAACAAATTAAAAATAATGATTATACTTTCAAAAATATAAGATTGTAAACAAGAAATAAATGCATCTGTACATCAGTCTAACGAAAAAAATTCTAGATCTACAAAAAAAAAATTAATTAATGGTAAAAGAAAAATAATCAACTGAAATTTTCTTAGATCCCCTTATTGACCACTAATCATGGGCAAAACTACACTGTTAGTTATTTATGCTGACTGGATAATTCATTAAAATAAAAGAAAGAACATTCTCAATTTGAAATAAAAATTCTTTAAAATTAACAATTTTTTAAAATGATTTTTCTTTCCGAAACAGAGGAAGATTGTAGGAGATAAGAATCCGATGCCATGCTGTAATACGGCGAAAAAGTATTGATATGAAATCTTCCTCCACACCTAACACTTTTTCAGTAGCATCTCTTTGTCCAGGGGCTGTGGGCTCCTCCTGGGTTCTAGGGAACCTCTCCCCATCTCTCGAAGTTGATTTGAATAAGATGAATCACGATATTCTTAATTTAACTACTCCTACAGAATCATGAAACAGATTCATGATAAACGTCACTATTCATGTCAAATAAATATTGCCTACCATATCTTATTATTTCAACAGGATAAGAAATGTAGTTTAAAATAAAATTAGAGTAGTGATATTATTGGCAATAATTCTAAAAGTGGAACTTAACAGTTTTTTAAAAATAAAATTGCAAAATATCTTGATAAATAAAACAGTATGATTAAATTTTACCTTGATTTATTTTTAATACAGTTCAAAATTAAGGAAAATATAAAAATTTTCAAGATATTAAAAATAGAGAAAATATGAAAATGAATATTTATTTGGCACTGCATGAATGAAACTCTACATAACTTCTATGTTGTGATACGCGAGATATTTTTATATTCAAAAATCATTATTATATTCAAAAATAATTCTATTTTTTAACATATTATAAGATAAAAAATAAAAATGAACACGTTCGGAAAATTATTGACTAAAAACTAAATGTACACTTAAAATCATTTTTTTAACTTTATTTTAAAAAAAAAATTTGATTCAATATTCGTGTATTATAACTTGAAAAGAAGAGGGGGAATATTTTCATTTATAGTTTTATTTTTATTTATTTATTTCATATTTGAATATTTTTATTCGTAAAATCATCTAACTATTGTTTTTCTTGCTTTTTTTCATCTTTACTTTCTTTTACATAAAGCGTTTTATATAGAGGAGAACAATACATTTCATTGTTTTGAAAAATTAATAACTTATGCTTCTCTGGACGAATAAATGAAATGTTAAACATCCATTTTTAACCCGATATTTTTTCCTGTAAAAAAATCAATCAATTTTAAGATTAGATCAATAACTATTAACTAACGTTAAAATATTTTTAGATATGAAAATTTAAATTTATTTATTTCCAATAACGCCTTCAGAATCTAACTAAATGTATACAGTATATTATTTATATATATTCATTTCGCATAGTAATAATTTATCTCCCCAAAAATATCTTAACTCCATTGCTTAAAATGGAATTGTCTTAATTATATCCAATAAATGATCAATTCATAGCAAAAATAAATGCATCGGTTATAGAGGGTGAATTAACACCTGTCGCCCTCTATAACTGATCATCGGAACTAATCAATAGATGACAAATAACAATCTTGATTGTAAATAATCCGTACTCAAATTCTAAGGAATAGCGAACATAATTTATTAATGAGGAAATCCTTAGTTTATGTTATAATACTTCAAAATTTTATTTTATTTTATTTTAGTCTCATTATCCATTATAATTTTTATTTTCATGAACTTGTAAAAGAAGAAATGTAAACTTAAGGAATCATTAATATGTTGTTTAAAATTATTATTTTTAAAATGCAAAAATGAAATAACTAATTATTAAAAATGGGACATCACAATGTGCACAGCCTTAAGCCACAAAATTTCTTGGATCAGTAATTGTTTTTACTGCAAGTTTTTATCATTTGAGAACGAGATGAAGTTTTCGTTAGTTAACTTTGAATAATTAAAAGCAACACATAACTGAATCCCGAAATCGAGTAGGCAATTTATAAAGCATAAATCGCAATATTAATCAACATCTTTTAATCGCACATATTTTTTACCTGTTTTTACCAGTATTGCATTATTAATGTGAATGCTTTTTCGACAGCAGATGTGTATTTAAAAGTTTGACGTAGAACTATGACATCATAGCTGTTATTTCATCACAAAATCATTCGAACTCCAAAACTTTGTTTGAAAGCTAGAAAAATTTTAAATGAAAGTTTAAAAAAATTATCCTTATATATATATAGATAGAGAGAGAGAGAGAAAAGTCTCGTGATTGTTTTAAACTGGTTAATGACTTAGACTAGTTAAGACAAATAATGACTTAAAATAATATTGTTCTTAATAATAACTAGAAATTTGCGGTCGTTGAATTAATTCTCTTTTTTTTATAATTTCTCCCTTTCTTCTCATGAAATATTTCTTAATGAAAATGCGTTTTCCTATTATTCCTTTACTTGAAAATAATAGAATTATTGATCGTTTTTTTTATGAAAACAAAAGCAAAGCGAGTGAGTCTTCTAATTATTAACATTTTAACTAAAATACTTTCTACGTGCAGTGCTGACAAAATAGTGTTTTATAGCTAGAATTTCCAAAAGTCAACTTAAATATTTGAGCTCTAACATTAATCATACATTCAATCGATTGAACTTTTTGAGTTTTAATCATACATTTTGGTTTGGAAAAAGCATATATAGTAGAAGTACAAATTTTTATAGACTAACCACCTTTAACGACTAGATCATTCCATCTGCTATTAGGGGTATTAAAACTTTTATTTAAATATTTTACGAAGCTTTTTCTTAAGAATTTATTTCAGAAGCATATTTTTCCGTTTAAAATTTAATTCTGCAACCATTTCTTTTTTCTATTATTTTGTAATTCTTATGTCAATATCTTCTGCACAATATCGTGGTATATATTTCAGAAATTTTTTATATATACCTTATTACGTACTATCATATCACAGAAAAGAGTAATAGCATTTAAAAACTGATGAACTTTAAAATTCTTTTCATCATCACTTGATTCTGAAGCTAAGCCTTCATTGGAAAGAGTAGTAAAAAATTTTTAAACGTGTTTTGTACTAAAATATATTTACTGTACTAATAATGCAGATATTCAGAGGAATATTTATTTCTTAGCTTCTAACAATGAAAAAAATATATACAATTACATATTTAATAAAACACAGAAAATAATGTAAAATAAAATTATCTTAAAAAGTTAGGTAAATACAGACTAAGGAATTTTACTGCGACTGAACTGGTATCATTAAAAGGATGATTTTTTGGACTTTAAAGCGATGGAAGAATCATTTTTATGCAGGAATATTTTCGGAAATTTTCTGTAAAAAATTCAAATTCCCAAATAATTTTTAATTAATAAAAATTATGAATTAAATTTCAACAATATTTTATCGCTGTGAGTATCCCTTCCGACGAATAATGTGACAAATTTTACAATTATAGACCATATTGTTTGACTTGTTGACTACCAGCGGGAAAAGAAAAGCAACTCTACGTATCAATGCATCAATTTTGGCAATCATCCTAATATATATTTAAAATCAACTGAAGTGTTTAGATAGAATTTAGTGATAAAATTAATTATCGATATTTTTAATAAAGTTCTAGCTTCCTTTGGCGACCGATCGGTTCACAAGGATTAACGCTGGTAAGAAATTTCGCTAAATATTTTATGCATCTTGATCTCTTAATAGAACTTTCAGCAATATCTTTTTAAACTTCAAATTCTAATAGTTATGTTGTTGTTGTTACTTATGGCACTTGCCATATTGGACAAGCCCTCCGCTGATACAGCAGCAGATTTAAGCCGAAAGGAGCGTCTTTTGTTTTTGAAGTAGCACCAACTAGGGTCAAGACTTCGACTTAGCTACACATTCGCTTGCACAGCCACTTTTTACAGAGGCGGGGGCATATTCACACATCTCAAAGATAGCACACAGAAGAACAGCCATGCCCAAACCGGGACTCCCAGAACACGAGGAAGACTAATAGTTATACAACTCATATTATTATAGGTTTAATCCATTCTGTTCTTCGTGTTGTGACGTCTCTAAAGAGTAAGGAATAGTCAACAACCTTTAAGGGCAATATGTTTTTTAAAAAATTAATTGCACACATTACAGGTACAAATATATAAAAGATTTCAGCGTTAGATGAGTCATTTGTTAACTGTTTTCTGAGGTCATATTCCATGAAACACATCACACACACATCGTCTTCCCGCATAACCCATCTCATCCTCACGTCATCTCATAGCAGCTTCTTTCGTTCCGGCCTTAATTTAGAGTTTGTTCATAGAGGGCGCTCGTCAGTATAGTGCAATGTGCCCCTTCTAATTTTCTGTCGTCTTCCGTAAAATGTGAATTTAAATTAAATATTAGTTTGCGCAGAACTCACAACGTGTAAGAGAACGTTGAGATTCAAACACAGTTTGTGCTTGCAAATTTTATTTTTGCTTCTAATGAATGAATCAAACAGTTGTCATTAAATGATTTTAATATATTAGTAGACGTATATGGTGACAAGCGGGTTCGTCAGGATTATTAATGGCATTTAATTTAATTAAATCTTATGAAATTGAATATTGCATAATCATTTCTCTGAGAAAATATTTTAAGCTCCAAACAGAGCACATTAAAACAGAGATAATAGCCTTATATCTGTTCTGCATTTTATATGCATTAACCATTAAAATAGTGTCAATTCCTATAATGCTACAGTCCTATTAAAAACTGAATTATTTGGATAATCTATCTTTTAAATTTTACTCTTTAGCAAATTCCCATACTTATTCCTCATATAAACTATATAGATATTAAATATAATTCTTCTCGCTTAGCTTTCAAAAATGGAAGAAAATCAAAGAATTAAATATTTAATGAATGAAAATGGTTTGAAATTTAATTCAACAATTAGCTGGTGCTCTAATTGTTGAATTAAATTTTCGAATCGGGACACCTAGATGCGTCCCGTTATCTAGGTGTCCCGATTAGGCCATGGTTGTTCTTCTATGTTCTATCTATAAAATGGTTGAATGTTCCTCCCACCCTGTAAAAAGGGGCTGTGCAAGCAAATGTGATGAGTGAGTAGTTAAGTCGTACTCTTGGCCCTAGTTGGCGCTACTTCAAAACAATACAGGCTCATTTAGGTTTAAAAATCGCTGATGCATCAGCGAAGCTTACCCATGCCAAGTGCCATTAGTAACAACAACATTCAACAATGAAATGTACCATAAAAACTCTGCAAAAAAAAGAAAATACCAAAATTTATTTTAAAAAATTATTTGACAAATGAATTAATGTCATTAAACAGCATGCTTAAATTTTAAGACGGTGTAAAAATACTTTTTGCAAAGCAATACTTGCAAAAGTTATCACGAGGAAATTCTACAAATTTCCTTGAAATTTAATTAATTAAAATTAAAATTACTATTTAAAAATGATTCAAGATGCAGATTCCCGCCTATCAAATTATATCCATGCTATATTTAGAACCTCTACGTCAAAGAGATGTAAATTTGTTGAGAAACTAAAACACATTTTCTCTTTTTTTTTATTAGCATAGATAGAGGTATAAGAAATTTCAGTAGTTTAAATTTGTTGATAAAAATTATACTTCAATGATTATTTTTTGAAGTTCTATGTCATAATATTAAATTAATAGAAAGTTATCGGATATCTAATATTTTCGCTAAAAAAATAACAAATCAACTTTGGTAAATTAAGAAAATATTTCAAATAAATCTTTAAAATAGTCTTAGAAACAAATATGATATGAATATTTATTGACAGAACATAGCATTTAATCTATCAACTAATTGCCTCTGTCTGCCATTTCCTAACAACAGCTTCTCTTTTAAAGAAAGTCCAAGAGCAAAGTAATAGCAATGTTGAGAAAAGACTTCCTTCCTGGAAGTTTTAATGGCAGTTTCCTTTTGGTAAATAGAGATAAATGAAGGCATGGGGCTGATTTAAACTCATTGCTTCTGTAGTACTCATGCAGTTGAGAGCGCAAGCAGTTAACCTCTTGTTTTTCTCGTAAGCACAAATAATTGTTCACGGGAAAAAACCAAGTGATATTTTATTTATTTATTTCTTTATTTTGCCAGTAGCCCATTTATTTCATAAGGGTGCTATCGCGGTAAAATTATTACAAGCAAAGTACTATTCGTTTCATCTTATCTGAGTATATTACATGAAATAAATATATTTCTTTAACACTTAGTTGCAGCATGATTTTAAGTACCTACGGAAAGAAATATATTTCGAATAAATTTAACCCTTAGAAGCCTCATTTTCCAAATTAAATTTTTTAAATATCAAAATGCTCATTGCAATAGTTAGATAAAAGAAAAAATAATTAAAAAATTGCAATAAATATTTTTTATATTTATTTCGATAAAAAAGCAAGGATCAGTTTTGATGCTCAGATATTTTCTTCGACCTAAAGGGACTCTAGCTAAAAATTATTATATTATAGTAAAAATAAGATACTCATCTATCTCAAAAGTATTTCCATTTCTCTTAAAACGAAATTCAATAAAGATTTATTCCATTAAACTTTTTCTAAAAATATGTCATTCGTTCAATACGGCTGGAAAATCAAATGTCATATCGTTTGCACAATTTTAATAATTGAGTCTTATTTATTTTTAAACTTTTGTTCAAAAGAACATTGTGCAGTAGTAACATACATGCATCCAAATATTAAAAACAAATGAACTTCAAATGTGCATTTTGATTTAAATATCCTGCATCAAATTTGAAACTTAAAGAATTTGAAATTTAAAGTTAATGAAAGATAACGTTTAAAAATTAATCATTTAAATAAAATCCTTTTTCGCTCAATTAATTTTTAAGAATGTTGCTACATTAACGATATTCATTTTATATTCCATGCAGTGTGTGATAATAAGAATTGCGTTTAGAAGTCATTATCCTTCTAAATAATAAGAAAAACGAAGTGCTTTCTCGATAATGAATCGCATTACAACCAGTGGCGACTCATATTCACAGTTTAAACCAAAACATGTTTCTAATTTATTCTAATATCCCAAAACAATTTACCAAGAAACGCAAAACCATCGCCAACAGAAAGCGCTGACCTTCTTAATGACATCTTGGTATTAGTACCTTATGTTTAATAAAGCTTTCCAGGCGTAATTTGAAATTTTCCTAGCAAACGTTGTATGCAATCATGTAAGCGAAATTGCGTTAACTTAAACATAATGAAGTTTGGCGCTATAGAGATAATTCAAAGTCGCCAAATAAGCCTTTTATCTTGGCAAGAATCTATAAATCCGTAAGTAAATCGGGAAGCCGTAAAAATAAATAAGTACCAAGAAAAGTGGCGCATTATTTCGAGTATTTAAAAAGTTTTGAATATGGAAAGAATACATTTAAAAGTAATAACTTTTTTACTCCGAATGGTTTAATCTTATTTGTATTAAAATTGACCCTAAATGTAATTCTAAAGCTGTCTAATTTCTTATAGAATGGGCTTTCTACTGTCATAGCATGCTCATCAGTAGTTAACTCCTTCAACAGTTTTTCTAAAAATTTCAATTTGAATTATGAGTTGAATTTATTTATACTAGAATAAATAATCTGCCGTATAGACGATCTGCCGGGATATTTTTTTCTTTGCAATCGCGATCATATGACCGGTTGGGAGTGCGCATGCGCCAACACTGTTTATCTGCACTTCATTTGGTAGATTATGTAAAATAATGTATCATTGTTTACTTATTATGAATTACAATAATTATTATTTCTTTTTATTTCATTATTATGAATTACAATAATTAAATGTTTTATTTTCTATTTAAAAAAATCAGAAACTAATAATTTCCGTTAATTTTTGGAGAATCTTATCACTTTTAATCTTTTTTTCCATGATATATATGTTAAAAAATAAATAAAATACATTTTTTACGTAGTTATTGAAATAAAAACAGCAATTAAATAGCTTGATGGTTTAATTTAAATTGTGCTCAAATCTGAAACTCAATTCATTGACAAATTAAAAGAATAATTAGTTTATATCTCTTATTTAACTCTGCAGAATAATTAAATCCGACAGTGTATGCTGTTAATACCTCACAATCTTCTCAGGTTACAGATGCGTAAGGATTTTGTTTATTAATTAAAGTAAAAAACGTTCAGTGATAAATGAATTCTTAATAGGCAATATCTGCAGTTTAAATAACATGAAATATTATTGCAAGCAAGATTTTATTGCCTTCATCAGTTAAAGAAAATTTGACTTAACATGAAGAGCAGATAAAAACTTGACTATGAAACTAAAAAAGCATTGCTTATAATTATAGGTTTAAGTCATAGTTCCCGTCACATATGATTCAGCTATCTTTTCTCTATTTGCTGAGTTGAAGAAAGTTGAAAGATTCTTCATATAAAACCACAGAAATGTATTCTTAAGATATATCTCAGAAATATTTATCAGCATATTCTCTAAGAATAGATCGTAATATTAGTTTTCAGTGATTAAAGTAATCAAAAAAAGCAATAAATAATGATAAGAACACATAATATTTTATCTTCTTTTAGATATTTCAAAAACGTGCAAGATTATAAAAAAATAAATTATGGCATCAAAGATAATAACTTCTACTCTTAAGATTTGTGTGGTGTATTTAATCAAACATTTATCTTGATTCATTTTTAGTACAACAAAGAACTTTATGCACAAATTCTTATCTTTCATTTTAACTTTCATAGCATCTACAAAAGCCATCAATCTCAATTTCAGCCGTCTGAAACAATAGCGATTTCTTTATAACATCAAAAGGTTCTTTCGTCAGCGGTTTGAAGCCAAATCTTAATCTCGAACCTTTATTGGCGATGACGGGGAAAAGTTCTCTCTCGAAAATAACCTTTTAATGTTTCGATTCAATGTTTCTCTCATTAACCTTTTTATTTTTTCCCTCGTCGCCATCCGCAAAATGCTATTTAGTTGATGTTGTCACTGTGTTTCTGCACGTGGGAATCTTTCGAAATGGAATAAATGCCCTCTAATTGTGTGGGATACCATTTTGGCGGGAAATGTAGACAAGGCTGTTGGGAAGCCTTCACCCCGGATAACTATCTCTGGAACACAAGCGAGATGCCGCGGGAAAAAAGAAATTCGATTTCCATCCATCGCGGCACACGCAAAGAAATTGCAATCAGATAAGAACAAAATAACAAATTTCCATTTGATGCCACAAGGCATTCCATTCCAAGTTCAAATGCATCTCAAGAATGTAAATTTATGATTATGCATGAAGTATACTTATATAAAAGCCATTGAGGATATCCTTTGCAAACATTAAAAATAATAAAATAATAATCATTCTGATTTAAAAAGTGGTGAAATATTTTTTTAGAAAAAAAAATGATGTCCGAAAGCTGAACTCGAATGAGTTGAAGGATAAATGTCATTCTTGTATTTTTTTTTTTTTAGTATTTTGAATCTAAGTCAGTAAATGAAAATATTTATTGAGATAAATTTTTGATAATGATAACCACTTAACTATTTTATTTTCTTTGCTATCTAATAAAATAATACCTTCTATTTTAGGAATATTTTCTTATTTTGTTTCAAATGGAAATACATTGAATACATGACTTATCTATGTATTCGAAGTAGTTTTCATATTGAATTTTAATCATTATGAATGATTTATTTTTAGCTTACAGCTATCAAAATTCAATAAATCGATGCACATACAGCATACGGGCAGAACTGTTAAACGGTTAAAAGAAAAATATCTCAAAGAAATCGATTGAATTATCTGATATTCAATGCTATGGAAAATTTTTACAAGTTTTGGAAAGTGTACTGAAGCTCAATTTTGTCGATCTCTTATATGAGATAACATTCACGCTTTGGGGAGGTGCGAAAACTTGGAAAGAGGAGTGGCATGTCGAGCGTCGTCCTTCATTTATTTGGAGCTCGAAATTATTAAGGTCAAATCTAAAAAGCCCAAGTTCTGTTTCAAATCTGAACATTGATATAACTGAAGCTATAACAAACTAATTGCTATAGCTTTGTTCGACTCTCTTTTAAACCATTGCACTCAGGAGCGGAATTCGATGCATAATTGTTCAATATACAAGATCTTGTTTATTGCTCCAAATTTGTGTGTGTGTGTGTGTATGTGCGTGTTTAAAATTCAGTTTTTCCGTTTTTTTACCATTCTGTGGGTATTTTCAATAATCGAAATTGAAAAATAAATAAATAAATAAAACGTCAACATGATGCATCGTCTTGAATGGTGCCCAAGAAGCACAATTAAGTGCAAACTATTAAAATATCAAAAACTACCGAACCAACTTGCATACATCCCCCGAAAATGATTTCAGATTGTTTCGATATTTTATTTTTTAAATTCATGGAACATTCGTAATAAGATTATATTAAAATTCTGCGAAAATTCTCACGTATTTAATTTTTTACTTTGCTGAAAGTATAGATACCATATAATTTCAGAGTAAAGGATAATATAAATATTATCCATATAAGACGTTAAATAATCACTCATTATGCAAAACAAATTTGTATCCTAGAACCAAAGTGCAAACCATTTACTTCCCTATTCTAATAAATCAGTGCTAAATATAAATCTGCTCACTTAACGCCTTTAGAAACCAACTGATTCTATTGGAACGTTGGTTGTAGATTCTAGTAGGAGTGTAATCGTTGCTAATTGCAATTGAATCTTTTGTGAATCACTTATTTGTCATGTTTCTTTCAATAAAGAATTTAGAAATGGCAGTATGGCATCATTTGATTATCGACTGACATTATTTCCTCAATTCCCTCTTCGTTCGAATGGCATTTCCCCGCTAATGAATACAGGTATGTAACATATAAGCAAAATCAATACTACAAATATAAAAGAATATTTTATGTTTTAATAAAATATTCTTAACGGATAATATAATATATATTCTATATAAAATAATAAAATATACATTCTTTATCAATTTTATAACATCTATTATAGCGAAACCGTTCAAATACACATTCTTCGATCGAATTAATTGGTAATTCGAAAGTTTGTCTCTGATCACTAGTTTTTGTTTTAACCGTAATCATAAAAAATTCTTTAAAATTGAAAATTCAATTCATTGATTTCAAATCAAAATTAAAAATTCTAAAACGAGATCCTATTTATTGTTTTATTAAATATATCTAAAAAGAGATCGAAACAGAAATTTGAACCTTTTCTGCTGTCCAATGTATGCGATCAAAAAAGGAATAAACATTTTTTCCCCTTTTTGTTCATATAAACTTTAAATGTGAATTCTATTTTGCTCTTTTAATAAAATTATTATAAGCAAAAAGTTATAAAGTATTTGTTCATTAAAATTTTTAAGAAAAACATTTCTTTAAATTTAATCATATTTATTATCATATTAAAATTATAAACTGTTAATTTAATTATGATGGATCATTTACTAAATCTGTATGATATTAAAAACAGCTTTTACCGCAATTTTTTTAGTTTAAAAATTATCGCTTGCTATATTTATTTTAGAACCTTTTTTTATTTTTTAATTAATTCGATTTTTATAAAAGAATTGATTCTTCATACCATCAGTTCATGTCATAATAATAAAAGTAATCGTAATTCCAAAGTCACAGTTAAGAAGGGGATAGTTCTCATCCGAAAACAGGTGCCCTGAAAAGCTTCCATCGAACTTGAACTTGAATTTATAAATGAATTTTTATTGCAATCTCCTCTACTCCTAAGTAGCCATGCTTAATTGAAATTCATACTAAAGATCGTTTTCTTTTAATCTAAAGACACTCTGTCTTTAGATTAAACGATAGAATAAACTCTTAATTATATTTAGCAGTTATAATAAATAAGCAAAAATTTCATACACATCTCATTTCTTTTTTGAGGGGTATTTGTTTGCATCTTAGTGCAAGAGCACGTACTCTGAGATGCATACCTTCCTTCGAGTCAACTCAACTGATCACGTGTTCCATTCGCTAATCGATCTGAACAAATTCTTCGTCCCATTCTTCTTAATCAGTTCTGACACGTTTAATTAAATGGAAAGTGGGTATGTATTAAAAGCTAATGTGTTTACTTTCTGCCTTCTGTGCAAATTATTAATGAGTTCATTTCCTTAAAGCTACACTTGAACTTCAATTAAATGGAGAAGTATACGTTGATGACATATTAAACCGTGCAAACAAATTAAATTCTTTCCAATCTGCAAGCAGCTTCTTGCAGACATTGTGATTCCAAACACTGCAAAATTAAAAAAGCTGACGAATGGAATTGAGAAACTGAAATATATAAATATAAAACAATAAAAAATCACTCTTGTCCAATAAAGCATATCAAATAGAAGTACAAATTTCTATTTTTATAAATAAGTATTCTTGTTTATAGAATTAAACCTTTTATCTTCACTCGAACATCGTCTAATATTTCTATCACTTCTAGTTGCTGCATTTAGCAATGAACTAAATTAAGGAAGAGCTCTAATAACATCATGTTACTCAATTATGCTGTATAATTAATCAAATAAGAATTACTATATAATTTTATCTCCACTACGTATCATTCAAACTCATCTAGTGCCTAAATAGTTGACGAAGTCATGATTTTAAAAAGATGTGTAGTTTTTTTTTTCTGAAAATTTGGAAAGATATAAAGAAATAATAATAGCGAGTGCTATTTGAATAATTGCTTTTCCATTGTAAAAATGTTCTTGATCAATATTTTACATAAAGTGTGTGTGTGTGTGTGTGTGTGTGTGTGTGTGTGTGTGTGTGTGTGTGTGTGTGTGTGTGTGTGTGTGTGTGTGATATTTTAAACTCTTGAATTAATTCAAATTAATTTTCAATTTAATTTAGCCCATAGTAACTTCATTGTAAAAATATACTCTTATTTCCCGATCCATTCCACTTGTTCTAGTTAATTCATCCAACAGAAGCTTTGTAAAATTACTGAACCGGCTGAAAGACGACAAATTCCCTCGCTCCGAGTGAGAGAATATAAATTGTCCAACCAAGCACATTCCTTTAAAAAGATCACTGTGTTTCCCTTGCCTGTTTAATCGTGTACCGAAGAAATCCCCTCCAAAATCTCATTGTATATAATCACAATTAAAAATATTTTCCCAATTCTAAATCTTATGATATTTAAGACCATAACTTTCCCGATTTTATGATTACCTTCCTTCTTAACGCTTCTGCTTTTGTGCTAAGATGTGGATTAAATTTTATTAATTTAAACATAACTTTCCGGCTAAAAACTTTCATTTTCCCACTGCCAAATAAGTAACGAATTCAGTTTGCTCCCCCCCCTCCCAAGTTAATGAGGTTAGGCTAAATATGCTTTCTACCCATTATTTTAAACCGATTCTGTTTATTTTCTTAGTGTTTGATGCATTTAAAATAAAACATAGCTAATTAATAGATTTTTTGGATTCATTTTGAAATACTTTTGAATTAAAATAAAAACGAATAAAGGAAATTAAAAACTTCTAATCTGTATTGCATTACCCTAGCTGGTGTAGAAAATTTACGCATTTGTGTTGCCCAAATTGGCGTTGAAAATTCACGCATACGCATTGTATTCTGATTTATTTTCCAAGGTTATGGATGGTAATTTTTTAATAAAATGTAACTAAAATAAAATTGTTCTTTGTTGATCTAAGTAGGAATTGATTTTAATTTTTTTTATATTACTTGTTTATTTAAAATGCCGCAGGCATCATTGCTTAGGTCATATCAGTTATGAATTAAGGATGTCTTACACATGTAAAAAATATCGTTTTTTAAAAATATAATAAACATTTTTTCTTTTTGTTTGTTATTGAATTTTTATGCAAGGATGATAAGCAGGGTAAAACGGTCTTATAGAATATTTAGGGGGGGATAAAGCTATTAAAATAAAGGCTTTGAACAAAGTAAAACAAATTTCATCAAAGTGCGCTGAAAATTCGGCATTCTTAAACCAAATCCTGAAATGTCATCTTAATGTAGATAATGTGAAAGATCGAATGATTTACCAAAAACAATGGGGAAGGACTCCATAAAGCGCGTCCTGACTTTACAGTCGTGTTGACATTAGAGCTTAAGGAAATTCGTTTATGCAGTTGGCTGTGAGAAATAAAATTCCACATCTAATCAACAAAGAAAAATCATACCAAGATGACAGGATTTAGTACAAGATATTCAAAATATTTGTACATAATTTATGCGCTGGAATACACAAATGAACCAAAAGATGTTCCTGGAAATGTTGAATATCATTATTAATAGAAATATTTAATCACTGAATACGCTTTTAATTATCTTGTTTCCTATACTCAGCAGGATATTAATTTCTTCAGTCTTACCGATATTTATTTATTCGTTTGATATGAAAGAGGGCATATCTGTTGAAACTTATCGATACAATAATAAATAGATACAATATTTATAGAAACTGCAGACAAAGCAAAAATTTGCCCATTTTTTTCTTTCTTTTTTTATGAAAATTAAACCTTTTTCCCAATGTGCCATAGAGTTAATGAATAACATCATTGGCAACATTGAATATAAAAAAAATATATTCTTTGCCTTTTCATTGTAGAACAATGGATTCCTTTAATTCAGTAAATGAACAAAAATCCTCTATAACACTACATTTTATCATAGTATTGATAAAACTAGCGTCCTGGTACAGAGGAAGAGTGTCTTCCTCGTGATCGGGGCGTCCCGGTTAGAACATGGTTGTTCTTCTGTGTTCTATCTGTGAGGTGTGAGACTGTATCCCCCTGTAAAAGGGGTTGTGCAAGCGAATGTGATAAGTGTACGTCATCTTCATATGAGCTAGAAGTCAGACTTCTGCCCTTGAGTGCTCAAGGGTACATACCCTCAGAAGTTACTACACCCCTCCTTCCGACACGTCATCATCCTCATCATCATTGATAAAACTTTATACCAATTAATTGTCTTACTAACATTTTACAAAAAAACATTCTTAATTCATCTCTTATGAATTTATGTATAGATGATTACTTATTGAAACATATGCACCTAAATAAAAATTTAACTACTAACTTGCGTGTAAAAATAAAAATAATAGTAATAAAATTTAGACAAAATTAATTCTACGATAGCAAATTTCAAGTTATCATTTGAGAACATTATTATTTTAAAGTCATTATTTGCCTTAATTATTTTAAGTCATTAAGTAGTTTAAACCAGCTTGGAAAATCAATCTTGCTGCAAGCAAATCAACCTTTTAAAACCGCACTGCTTTAAAAGAAACATACAGAACAATAATGCAATACTGGTAAAAGCAGGTAAAAAATATATACTATTAAGAGATGTGGATGAATATTGCCATCAATGCTTTATTCATCGCCTACACGACTTTTAGCTTCAGTTATTTGCTGCCTTCAATTATTCAAAACTCTCTAACGGAAAAAAACATCATGTGTCTCCCATGATAAAAATCAATTAATTTCAAAATGATGCGTTTAATTATACTTATAATTTCATTTTTATCTACTATTGTTTCAATTTTAGCTATTTTGTATTACTTCAACTGTACAGAATGATTGCATTGATGAATAAGTAATAATACGTCAGAAGGCTCTTTAAAATGCACGCAAAGCTAACGATTTATTTACTACATTTGATTAAATTTTATTTATTTCTTTATTTCTTAATGTTCTGTGAATTATTAATTATGAATTAATTTGATTTCTAGGTTTTTCATATGCCATTTTCAACAAATGATAATTCCTTTACTCTTTTAACATCTTACGATCCTCCCTTTATTCAAAATTTCTTTGAACGAGATAAATGCATTCACCCAAGTAACATTTTGATATGCTGAGCAAGTAACAGACATAGATTAAATTCCCATAAGCACTTGATACAAAATTTGAAACCGGAATGGATTTCTTTTACAGCTCAGAATAATTATTTCAAAGCCATTCATTCGTCTTTACTTTTGAACAGACAGTGCACTCTTCTGATTAATGCAACCATCAGACATCTCCACTCGTCTGAACGTCAGAATATCTCTAACCTTCAGATGAAACCGCCTTAAAATGCCACACCTCGAAAACTGTCAAGAGAGTACGATGATCCTGGGATGGCTTCAATTGAAATTCCAGCAGTGGCTACCTTACATCAATTCAGACCGTAAGCGTCAATTGGCCCTAAAACAGCGTCGATAACCCTTGACACGGTAGTTTAACCCGGAAGGCTGGGGTAGGGGGGAAGGGCACGAGCTCTGAATTATAATTGGAACTCAGGCTGCTGATCCTTTGCATGGCTTCTCCATTTTTAATGTCAGTCATGGGTTAAGTATGACCGGTATTCAATCCTTTTAACTTACCATTTTTCTGAACGAGTCAAGATGAAAAGCAATGATTTGGAAGATTAAACTTTATTGAGAGATTTTCTGAATAAATTGAAGCGTATCTTAACATATTTCAGATTACTATCTCTTTAACGACCATAGATAGAAATCAAGTGAATAAAATTAAATTAAAATGCTTTCCCAAAATTTGAATCTGAGGTTTTAAATAAAAACTGAGTGAGTAACTGGGGGAGTTTTTTTTATCTGTATTTTTTTGTATGTATATTTTATATATCAGTCGTTTTTTTAAGGTATTTTTTATTATTATTTTTTGTCTTCGATTCTTTTTCTCTATGCTTGTTTTTTTAATAATGCATAAGCAGTAGTAAAGATGTTTGAAATATGCTCTCTTAGTCTCCAACTCTTTTTCTTCGTGTTTCATTTTTTTTTTTTGAAAAAACAATAAAAACGTACTCAATAGTAAAAATTCTTAAATATTTTATTAGGATCAAGAAATATTCTTCCATTCGTTTTTCTCCCGTTTTCTTTTCTTCTTCTTCTTCTTCTTCTTTTTTTTTTTTTTTTGATAAATAAAAACATATACTCATTAATAACGCATCGTCTTTTTTGACCACGAAATGTTCTTTTTGTCTTTGCTTCTTCTCTTCCGTGTTTCCCTTTTTGACATAACAGTAAAAACACACTCAATAGTAAAAAATAGTAAAGAAGTAAAAATTTTGATGGGATCACAAAACGTTCATTTTATTCTCGATTCGTTTCGTCTCTGTTTTCTCTCTTGACGAAACATTAAAAAACATTTATAGTAATAAAGATGCTTGAAAATTTTGTTGAGATTAACGAAAATAAATCATTTCTTGCAACATAAATATGAAATTTATCCGTGAAGCTACAGAATATTTATTTTTTAATCGTATGCAAATAAAAATAATTTTCCTTTCTAAAGAAAAATGCAATCACCTTAAGACTTTTTACTATTTATTATTAAAATTGCAGATAAAAAAAGCACGAGTAATTAAACATGTGAAAATGCCTTACTAATTTTTCATGAATATTCAACATTTCTATTAAATTATTGTTGCGTTAATAATTCTCAATAGATGGCGACTCAATATCTTTCATGTGACTCCCCTAAACGCTTTTATCTTCGGTAAATGAAAGTTTTAAGGTGGCACTAAAGTAAACAAAAAAATACTAAATAATAGTCGATAGTATATTTGCCAAATTTCAAGAATATTAAATTTTTGTCAAAAATTAAATTAAAAATGCGTTCAATTTTGACTCGTAAATGTATTAAGACATAATTAGTTGACTCAAATGAATAGACAAGAACTTCATATAAAAATATGAATTCGTACATGAAATTATGCCTCTCCAAATATTAACCTTAAGGTAGTAATAAATAATGAATATTTCATAATAACAATGCTTTAGAGCTAATATGCTATTTGTAAACAGCATGATACATATAACAAAAATTGTTCAAAATGGTCTACAGGGCAAACCTTATGATTTGATTTACAGAATTTGGCCATTTCTTGGGTTATAAATATTCTTTAAGAAAGGGATTGTCATATTTTTTATTAAATTTAAACAAAAAAGTGGTTCAAAACATTACAGATTTTATGCATTAACTTCAAAATATTTTCGGATTTGAAAAAGTTTAGTTAGAAAAAAAGTTTTTTTTTAATTCTAAAGAATTGCAAGTGTATTTTAATTTCCATTTAATTTTTCTTCTTAATTTTAAATCAATTTTTTAAAAAATACTTTAATTATATCCTACAAAAAAATCTTTCTTTTAGTGACTGCGTTTATAACTAAGCATATTCAAAAGATATCACATTACTTTTTTCGAAAATTTTGTTACAATGCTACTATCTTATATAAACGGGTAGGCACCTGTCTTATATATAAGGTAGGTACATACCGCAAGTGATTAATAAAGGTAGACATTCAAATGAAAGTTTTATCTGTAAAGATAGCATTTCTATCCTTGATAATTTCTTTCTTTAGAATATCGGCTAGTTTCTTTTTAGATCTTAAATAAAATTTATAAAACTTATTATAATTATTTATATAGTTCACAGTATAATACGATTCGAATATTTATGGTAAAAAAATAACATACTATAAATAATAAGAAATTTTATTTGCATTAAAATAAATACATAATTATTAATCGGTCATTGATGTTTGTATGCACACTTCTATTGAGGAGGGGAAAAATAACGCCATCGCGCGCAAAGTACTCGAGATTAAAATAAAGCGATTATCAGTTTAAATGAACCTTAAAAAAAGTTAAACAAACTAAATACATTTAGTAAAGCAAACTATGAAATATTATTCAGTTATAACAACAAAATCACTGAGTGATCGAGGTTACGAGATGTTAAACTGAATTAAAATGGATATAAATAGAATATGTATGTTGTACATACCTGTGAAATGATAGAAGAATATTCTTGGGAGCTTTTTCTTAGCATCCAATGGCACAGCAAGAGTTAATTTTGGTTTAAATAAGCTTTAAAATTTAACAGTTAAAAGCGAGAAATTATTTGCCAGTGAAATATAATGAGGAATGGAAAATGCAGTTACAGTGAATACAAATTCTATCCCCAAGTCACGTGATTTTATCTTGTCCTCACCAAAATAGAGTTGCATTCTCAATCATCATTTCAATTCTATTACGATAATTCAATTGCAACTCAAATTTGTCGATTTTCTTTCTTTTTTTTCATTGAATATTCTTAATTTTCACAAAACATTTTTTTTCTTTCATTCTTTTGAAGAATATAAGGATTTTCATATTTACTTATTTTATATTTCAATATTATATTTATGATTTTAAATGCTATTCCTTCAAATTCTAAATTTTGGCAAAACTGCTTTTGAAAAAATTTAAAAAATAAAAGACTTTTTTGTTCAAATGGAGCACAAAAATTTATCCATAATTCTGACAGCTCTTGAGCATAAGCTTTATGTTTGTTAAAATGAATTTAATTTTTTCTGGAAAATTTTGCATTGTTTAGATCATTACGTTTCATGTAATTTATCAGCATTTTTTTAAAAGTAGAGTTTATGCCTTGCTTCTCTAACTAGATAATAAATTTCTTAAATTATCGGCTCGATTTTCGAGAAATCATTTGATAAACTTCAGAATTAGAAGTTTAATTAAGAAGTTTAATTGGAAGTCGCTTATACTTAATTTCGCTTTATACTTTTTACAGCCCAACAAAAACATGTTTTTTTTCTTTCAACTTTCACAACACTTTTGTCTTTCAATTGATTATTTTGAAATCATTTATTAAAGTTAGAGGAGATAGTTTTTGTTTCATTTGTATTTTTAAAATAAATTTTTTATAAAACTTCTAACAATATAGGTATTTTATATCTATTTTCAAAAAAAAAACTTGATCGTATATTTTAGCTAATTATGGTCTCTCTCTCTCTCACTTTATTTATTCCTTTTTAATTTATTTCGTAAACTTGATTGAGTGACAGAATGAAAAATCGTTTGCATGTCCCTTTCTTTTCTTTAAAAAAGATATCTTTTGAATTTTCTAACAAAAGAAATGAACATCATATTTCCATCTTAATGAAAGCAATTATAATCTGCATATTAATACGAAAAAATGAAAGGATATATTTTTGATTATTTTTTTATTCTCAGAGCCTTAGCGATTCAATGTTTTTTGAGAATGAAATTCAGATTTTAAATACGTTCATAGCCGTTTTCTGATTTCCCTTAACCTGCTTGTGAAAAAAAGGTACCTTGTTTTTCTATATATAATTAAATGGGTTACAGTTAAAATTATGCTAGGTCAAATATTTTCCTTGAAAAAAAATGATCATGAAATAAATTACAAAAACCAAAAGCAAAATAGTTTTGTAAAGCTCTAGTTTTTCTTTATTATTATTATTTCGGTAAGTACATTATGTACTTCACTTAGCAAAACAGCTAACAAATCAGACGGGCTTTTATCTGCTCCGGAAGATATACTTTTACGTTTGAGGAAAGCGGGAAAATATCTGTTTGAGACCCGCTGCGACGCTTGTTTTAAATGGATCGTGTCAAGTGGTCAAAAGCCAAAAACTTATAAAGTACCCTGATCTCCACCTACGTCATGCCAAACGACTATGATATCCGAAATGAGAGACCACCTCCCTTCTAACCTCCTCCTGCACTGGCATGCTTTTTGAAAAGCAATTGAGCGCAGTATTTTAAAATGAGGCGTGGTGGTCCATTGAGTAACTGTGCATGGCTGAGGGTGAGCTAATAATTCCAACAAAATAAGGCTAAATATGATGCATTTATTTTAAAATGAGTTCCGTAAGCTGTCTGCGCTGCAGCCCATTGCTTCTTAATATTTTACCAAAGATGCTGGAGGGGTCTAAAGAAGCACCTAGACTCAGGGTTCTTTGATCTTCCCTTTTAACTGTAAAATTATATTTAGTGTAGTTACAATATCTTAGCAGTGTACAATTCAATTTCTTAAAAATGATTAAATACTCGGTTTTATGTTAGCTTTCTACAAATGTTAAAATTTTCCTGTATTTTTCTAAATTTCCCTAATTTCAATAGTAAAATGAAAAAAAGATTAAAATGAAATCTTCTATGCATATTTCAATATATCATGTCAGAATATAATTTCTTGAACAGCCAAGCACCACGTGCTCGTGCAAGTTAAATTATATTTTATTATCATATCAGAACATGATGTTGTTTTTGGGATGAGGTTTTTGGCGTCAACAAAACTCCGTAGGTGAAAAATAAACATTTTATTGTATGCACGTGCATCTAAAAAAATCAGCTTTTAATAACGTGCATTTACAAAAACTCTGATTCTTAAAAAATAAGTTCATGACGACAGCAAATGAAAACTAGAAAAATGTAATTTTGAGCACGAGATTATGTGAAATGAAATAAACAGGAAATGTGACATTTTTTAAACAATAAATGCGAGACAAATTCTTTTTTGCATCTTTTGTAGTACTAAAGTGACTCTTTCAATGAAACAATGAAAATGAATAAAAATATAATTTAACTTGCGCGAGCACGTGGTGTTTGGTCGTTGAAGAAATGATGTTCCGACAGAAAACACTGAAATATGCATAGCAGATTCCATTTTAATCTTTATTTATTGTTTTAATATCTTAACCGTTTATAATTCCATTTCTTGAAAATGATAAAATACTTGGTTTTATTTTAGCTTTCCGCAAATATTACAAATTCTTGTATTTTCTTAGATTTCCAAAATTTTAATAATAAAAAAAGAATAGAGCAAAAAGGGAGCGAGACCTTCATAGAACATTGTATTTCGATGTTCCCAAGCATTCTGTAAAGGTTGAAAGAAATATGGAATACTTTTTAGCAAATATTTTTCGTATTGCAACTGTACTAGTAGCAAGTACAGACTGTGCTAATACAAGTATAACTGCAAGCATATACTTATAACAAGCACCATTGTATACTTACCAGTTTCATGAATAATGAATTTAAAATCAACTTATATGAAACTAATGTCATCTGTTTCTGAGGAAATTTACAGAAATTGCATAGAAATGTGTGTCTTTTTCTATAACAATGGTTTGAAAATGTGCTTGGGAGTTTGTTTAGTAACTTATGAGAACATAAGCAGTTTGTTACAAAGCTGCTATATAATAATCTAACGAGTTAATCAGAAGCATCGATCCTAAATAAAATGTAACAAAATTCTGGAATTCCCTAACTTTTTATAATTTTTCATTAACAAATAATGATGCAATCAAATGCTTTTGAATAATGGCGATCTCGTGTTCGCTTTAAAAAGGAAAGGGGGGCAGTAACTTTTGAGGGTATGAACCCGTGAGCACCCGAGGGCAGAAGTATGACTTCTAGCTCATATGAGGATGGCACACACACAAGGTTGCACAGACCCTTTTTAAAGAGGGGGCACATTCACACAACTCGCAGAGGGCACACGAAAGAACAACCATACCCTAACCGAGACTCGATCCCGGAACACACAGATCACGAGGAAGACAGACTTCCTTTGAGCCAGGAAAACGGAATTACTTTTTAATTAAACAATTAATTAGATTTCGAATAATCAAAAAATGGTAATTGCTCAGATTATGTGAGAATACTTTAAAAATTTTGATACTCATTGCTACTATTCAGATTCTTTATACGGCTTCAAAATATAGTGAAGAATTGAGATTATCTTATTTTTATTATGAAATACACGTTGTTTATCTTTCATTTGAAATAAAAACGGAAATATTTCATCTAATTTTAAGAAGAAAAAACTTTCCAATATAAAAAATTTCTATGGGTAAGGTAATTATTGCGTTTTTGTGCGCATCCTGTTATAACTACTTAATATCTTATAAAAATGGCAACGCTTTATTCACTTTAAAATTGGTCAATAAACGACTCATCAAGCGATTGCTTAGCAATTAACTAGGAAATCTCGAATTTTCTGGAAATAACTAAAAATGGGCTTGCACTGTTTTCAAAATAAAGAAATTCTTTTTCTCCTTTTTTCCTTTTTTTTTACAAATTGGAATATAACGAATATATTGGTGAAAATGCAAGAAATACCGCTTAATCTGTATAAAGAAACATCTGTTAACCAAGATTTAAAAAAGGAAATATTTATTGGATAAGATAACATTTTTATCTAAATTTTTCTTATCATTGTACAACATTTTTTATCACTCTTGATTCCTTTAAAGGAAATTTCATTTTTTGAAGCAAGTGTGGAAAATTTTGAGACACGGGATATTGATCTCACTTATTTTTTTCCCACCCTTTTACATGGACATTTTAGATCATTGATAAGATCATGGCTATTCCAAAGGGCCTTTGAATTCCTGTTAATAACAATTAAATTCTTTTTTCGAAAAAAAATGTAAATTTCTATAAAAACACCCTTTTTTATAAAAATATCCTTTAAATATATTATCCCAAGTTTCTATTAAAGACAATTAGATCTTATAAAAATTTGCTATTAATTTGAGTAGGAGTGTATTTTTTATATGTATCTTTTGTGCTTTGTTATAAATTATGAAGCACAAGTCTGAATTCTGCAAAATGGTAAGAGCGTTTCCAAATGATTTAAGAATCATCGGAATAGATTCAAATAATTAGATATTGTAACTCTTCAGGGCAACGGCAAACAAATCAATTTTTTTTCTCTCATCAATCAACAGTGATGCGTCGATGCTCTACCATTAAAAAACGACCAGTCTGCCGATTGTCCAAGTTGTACGTTTGCTTGAATATACTGATTACATATTTTTATATATACTATTTCCTGAGTATCTACTTAGATACTAAGGGCTTGAGATCGAATTTTTGTATACATTTGTTTTATTTTTTGAATTTCCTTTCACTGATTCTGTTTTTATTGCAAAAATATTATACCGCATGCATTTGATGAACTTTTATGGCAAAGAAAAAATTTATTAGTTTCATTTCAATATCATCATCCTTCATTACAAGTTCAAGGACTGAGAAAAGGAAATGAATGAAAAAAAAATGAGCTTCTTTAATTTGACGATATCTTAAACTTAACAACAATATGAAATTATATTCTATCGTCGTGACATGAACAAATATTCATATCATCATCATCACGGAACGCAATTTAAAAGTTTAAATATACCTTTAAACTTAAAAAATCTTAAAGTTCTAAGAAATTTATAATATTTTAATAACGCTAAGAAAGTTTTTAAATAGCTCTAAGAATCTTAATAGTTCTAATAGTTTTTTTAATAACTCTAAGATGTTTATAATAAGGTTAAAGGAAGTAATTCAACCTTGTATTAAAACGATTTTTATAAAGAAGAGGATTTATGATTTTAAGTGAACGGCATAAGTGTGAAATAAACATAATGGTTTGGTTATCGAGATTGTGATTTATCTTAATTAACCAGTTTTATTTTAATTTGGAAGGAACTTTATGAATGGAATATTTTCACTCTTTAGTTTCAAAATAAAAGTCTTATGAAATGAGGCTTTGTTTTCATGCTCATTTTAGAAGAACGAGATTTTTTATTTCTTTTAAATTTCATAGGTTTATTTGTTGAGAATACATTTTTAAAAATAATTCATCCTTTTGTAAATAAATTTAAAAGTAGAAATTAGGAGAAAATTTTTCTTCAAATTCTTCATTATTTTTATTCCGTTTATTTTTATTTCTATTCATTAATCAATTGATCCTCATTACAACTCGAGAGTAAAACAAAATCGTCTGAGCACTAAACATCCCGGAATAGGATATCCTTCCATTGAAGCAAGCACTTATCGCAGCAGGAAATAGAATTAAGAAACCGCAAAACTTGTTCCGATACTATCAGAGGAACAACCACGAATAAGCTTTCTTTCAGAACAACGAACGACAGACGTCCTATTGTTGGAGCATGGCATCGACATTAAATTGATAATGTAATAAAGAATCGTCGACTCGTTCTAAAATTAAGTGCTTTACTGATCAGTTGTGTCATAAAGAGATGACTGTCCCACTTAAGTGTATCGTTTCGAACAGAACCCACACCCTTCGCTCTCTTTTAAAGAAAACGCTTCTACTCACAAGAAACCCAAACAAATGTAAATCGCACTGAAATAATGGAAGAATTAAAATAGAGTTGTGTTCTCGTGGGTTGTGATTACTCATAAAAACAATTACATCAGAGACTTTGACAGCGACGTACCACTTATTCAGCGTATGCCTTTATTCCTTGAGTTGTTAAAATAAATACACTTAAAATTGTAGTTTTTGTTCGAGATTTCTAGCATGAAAATAAAACTTGTTGTAAACTGGTTTAATTGTTTAAGACGTCAATAAGTGTTTTTGTGGTCCATTGAAGCCTTTTTTGTGCGTGTGTGTAACTTATGAAAAGACACGATGTTTGTTTTAAATCGTTTCCGGTAAATGGCTGAGAAACGATTTTCCTCCCATTTTGAAGTGACCCAGCATAAATTTGTTCCTGAACTGTTTTCTGTTATAAGAATTGGTGATAATATTTCTTACCTCATTTTAGTTTAGATTTCACTAGTTTGTCACATTTCAGTACATTAAAATGGAACATTTAATTTAAAGGTTCAATTTTCATATAACATGGTTAATTCCTGCCATATTTTAACGAAATTGTTCTAAGAGACTGACACATTTAACAAAGGGTGGTAAAATAGAAAATTTACTATATGAATAATTTTCAAAGATCTTTGATTCATATTCAGCAAATAAAGTTTTCTTTAAATTTGAATTACGAGAAGATTGCTTTACTTTTTGCGCATTATTTATCAGAATCGCGTGCTATACGTTGTTGTGTTGTGACTTGCGGCACTTTACAAGCTCACTCACATTTGCAAGCGATTTAAGCCGAGTGAGCGTCTTTTGCTTTTTCGGTTGCGTGAACTAGGGCCAAAAATGTGACTTAGCTTCTTCGTGCATCACATTCACTCTCACCACCCCTTTTACAGAGGGCACCTTCACACATCTCACAGATAGAACACAGAGGAAGAACAACCATACCCGAACCGGGAGTCGAACCCAGAACGCTCACAGTTAAGAAGCGCTTCCCTTACGCCAGGACGTCGGCGTGTTAATCATATAAATCGCATAATATCCATCAACAATCTAATCGCGTAGATTTTTTTGCCTGCTTTCATCAGTATTGCATTATTGTTATATATGCTTCTTTGAAAGCAGATGCGTTTTTAAAAGATTGGCCTACTTTAACCAATATTGCTTTTTCAAACCGATTAAAACTGGTTAATGACTTAAATTAAGTAAGACAAATAATGACTTTAAAATAATAATGTTCTCGCATGATAACTTGAAATTTGCTAGCGTCGATTTCCTTTTTCTTTATTTTTTTAAATTTTATTTCGTAAAGTTATGTATCTTTTTTCCATTAAGATTCCAGAGTGCCTGGTATCTACACCTACATCTATTATAAACATGTAAGCATATAGGATAAATAGAACACACATTATATAAGAATATAGCGTAATGAAATATATAGTAAGCTGGTTAATTACATTTGATTAAATGGTTGATATTGTCATAATATTTTATCAATCAGAGAATTTGCAATTTTTATTTTTTGGTCATGAAAATAAGGTTATTTAATCAACTTACGATCCTCTATCAGCTTAAAGACCCAGGTAACTAAGTAGTGCCAACAGGTGGAAATGTTACATTGGCTAATTCCTCTTTTTATGAGAAATTGTGAATCTGGGGATAGAACGTGAACGAAACGATTGTAGAAAATTTTCAGAAATCAAATTGATACGCATCTTAGAAAAGTAAAGAATACTGAATAGATAACTTGTATACATTTTTTCAACTTACTAAAAAAATTGCGATTTACAATTTTTGTAATAAAATCATACACACAATTTCATTTATTTAATACTAGCTTTTATCCAGAACACCGTAAACGTGGAAATTTTGATATTCATGTTTGAGAACTGATGGTCTGACGCCAAGTTTCTACGTCAATTGGGGTAACGCAATACAGATAGAATTTTTTAACTTCCTTCATTCTGTTTGATTTTAAGGGGACTCGGTACCTCCAAATTTCGGAAAATCGAAAAAAATGTCGATTTTCTGATTTTTAGTGAATAATGATCCTTGAACCTTTGGCTTGTTATTCTGAAAATTTTAAAACAATCCGACAAATATTTAAAGAGATATAGAGCTATTTTGTCTAACGCGATATCAGCTGGTATGCCTACTTCCTGTGTTTACATCAGACTTATTTCATGTGAGAGTAGCCAAGCCAAGTCCCTCTTTTTTTCCATGAAATAAAAAGAGGCAAAGTTTGAAACAGTAACAGTAAATCCTTGTTTATTTATAGTTTTACCGCTTTCGTTGAGGTTTTTTATTGAATTTATCTTTGGTTATATTCTAATCACTTTGAAAGCAAAACTGTCTTTTTCCAGACAAAATTTTTTTATTCCTTACCTACTTTTTATCTGGTTTCGAAAATTCTTCGCGTTAAAAGGAAATCACATTCCCTTGTTATGAATAATAATACACCATATTAACTTGCTATATAAATTTTTTGTACATTTTTTTGGTCATTTTCAAATATGTCGTTACTGCTTATTTTAATTAAGCTTTGATTATTTCATCTATATGTCTCAGATTAACACAAAACTTTTATAGAATTATGTTTGAAAGATAATATATTATTTAAAATATTATGTATTTATATAAACTATTTCATAGTGAAAATTTTTGTACATATGTTTTTTTATGGCATGCATTGTCTATAAAAATTTACCTACTTCAAAATGGCTGAATTCATTTAAATTTTAATTAAATGGCCTTGAGTTGTTACTGTATAGTATTGCTTATATGATAAACCGAATTGCAGAACATTTTATAAATATTTTTACTAAAAAATTTATTGAATTAAAAAAAAGTGATCATTTTAAAATTTTTTCCTTAATTTTTTTGATAATTCCTATATAGGGTAATGGTCATTAAGAAATATGATAATAATGTATATTAATAAAATTGGTATCTTAACACTTACAAATGCCATATAATTGTTCTGAAAAAATTTATATTCTTATGAGCCGTTTTTATTATAATTTTATTATGTTGAAAACTTTAAAGCTGTTTTTCTCAATTTGCCTTTTTTCAAAATTTTGTCTGCTACAAAATGCTAAAAGTCAATCACATTTTATTGTAATTGCATGAATTTTTTTCTGCTCACTCTTAAATGTATTCTTAATAGAATTAGGGATCGATTTGTTAAAATTTTGATTAGATTTTTTTCTAAAAATGTTCAAAGTGAAAAATTCTGATATTTTCCAAAAAATTTCACAAAATTTTGTAAAACATTTTTTTTCTCACAAACTAATATAGATATCAAAAAAACGGATCCCTATTTTTGTTACATGCATTGTGAGGTCCCCCTCCAAAAAATTTGAGGAACATATTTTGAAAATTGCAGAAGAAGAAGCATTTTTAAAAAATGCTTAATTTTTTTTAAAAAATTAGAATATTTAAATTTGTAACTTTTGAATTTGAAAAATATTTTAGAAATTTCTTTTTATTCACAATTGACATCTATCTATCACAAAAGTTAATAATTTTATTAAAAATTGTGGGAAAAAATTTTTTTGGTACCGAGTCTCCTTAATTCAAAAGTATTTCAAAATGAATCCGAAAAATCGATTAATTAACAATATTAATTTTAAAAGCATAAAACACTAAAAAAATAAACAGAATCGTTTGAAATAATCAGTCGAAAACACGTTACGCCTAACCTCATCAACGTCGGGAAATAACAAACCGAAGTCTTCCTCATTTAGTGGTGGAGAAATGAAGATTTTTGGGCGAAAAGTTAATTTTTAATTAATAAAAAATTAACCACTCAGTTAACTGAAATAAATAGTAGCCTATGCTCTATTCTAGAATATAATCTATCTGTTTGCTAAATTTCATCCAATTTCGTTCAGCTGTTCTGGCGTGAATGACTAACATCATCCACCCATTCAAACTTTCACATTTGTAATAGAAGTATAGATATTATGTTTTTATAAAAATTTACTTGCATTCAAAGAAATAAAGAGACAGACGGGAAATTCCTTGACACATTAGGTTTAAAAATTTTGTACTGTATGATTTTACACTTTAATTGTTATATCAGTGTATAAATTTTATTTACCAACATCTTTGATTTGGGGTAATTCTCACCCTCGGATAGACGGGCATTTCGCCAAATTACCCGTTAATGAATTTTATTCAAAACTAACAAAAGTCCACGAATTCGGTATAAAAACCATATGACAAATTTCTAATTCAAAGCGTTTTGGATTTATCGAGTTCACAAAAAGAGATATGATTCCAGAAATATGTTTTTTTTTTTCGGTTTCAGGGAAATTTGAAACAGAGATAAGTTAAAATCTTAAATTTATCATGTATTTTTTATTATGCATTTATTTATTGTCAATGACCGTATTTCCTTTTTATACTATTTGTGCACGAAACATATAAGAAAAAATAAAAAAAGATATTTTGTCAATTATAGCAATTTCAGCAATTTAAAATGTGTTTTGGAAGTTGTTGTTGTTGTTGTGTCAAATGGCACTTGTCATGGACAAGCCCGCTGCTGAGCCCAGCAGCAGATTTAAGCCGAATGAAGCGTCTCTTGTATTTGAGTAGCGTCAACTAGGGCCAAGAGTCCGACTTTGCTACGCACTCACCACATTCGCTTGCACAACCCCTTTTTACAGGGGGGGGGGGGCACATTCACACATCTCACAGATAGCACACAGAATAACAACCATGCCCGAACCGGGACTTCCAGAACACGAGGAAGACGTGCTACCTTCTGTGCCAGCAAGCCGACATGTTTTGGAAGTAAAGCTTGGTATCAAATTTTGGCTCAAATCTGCCAAAAAGAAGAAATACAAGATCCATACTTGATCTCCGAATATAAATACAAGAAATAGCTTTACTTGAAAGGTTACCTGAAACAGAAAGGGAGAGGGGGCAACATGTTAGCCCTATTCTCAATTTATTGTGAGCCCATTTTTCTAAATGCCAGTAGTGGCACTATTTAAATGACAATTAATTATGTCGCATTAAAAAAAGATGAGTTCATAGCTTTTCATAATGGAATAACTGCATATTCTTAATCAATAATATTCTCATAACACTATCAAACGCTTTTACAATTTGAAAATTGAAGCTTGAACAAATGAATAAGTGATTTTTATACTTAAATCATATGAATCTTTCATTATTTATTTAACCTTTTATAGAAATCTTCACTCATCAATAATTTCCATTGACTCATCAGCAATTTAATTACATTTCTGTAACAAGCATACTATATACAAAGAATTCAAGAGAATCTCCTCCTCCGGATCTCTGAATATCTATAATTCAACATTTTAGAAATAACTGCACGTATTTTAACACAATCCGGCGTCAAAAAAAAAAAACCTTTAACAAGTTATGAAGTCACTCTACTGTTTTAATGCAACGATTACGGAATTTGAATTGTAAAATATACCAGCCTCAGTTATTGGTGGATAATTATTGCTCGAGCTACTGCCACTATTGAGGAATAATTATTCGAAATTCCACTTCTGTCAGGCTTCTGGGTTACTGCTAATTGATTTTCAATAGCTGCTTGAACTATGAATCACGCGCTTCCCCGAAACGGTGAGTAAGAATTCAGTTGGGTAAAAAAAAAAACTGAGTATCGTGACGAAGCGTTTAGGAAAACATATGGGGGAATGTTTTTTCGTGAATATTGGTGTGCGTGACGAGAGATGTAATTGGTCGTTTTGACTGTAAAAATCGACCTTTACTGAGATTTTTCAGAGCTTTCTTTGATTCTTTAAAAAAAGAATATTGGAATGTTAAGTTATAAGAAAATTTTGTAAAAGTGATTTTATCAAATTTTTTAGTGATTGATATGAAATTAGAAATTTCTGATAACTGCTATAAAAAGTGGGAAAAAATACTTAACAATAATGAGAAAGAGTTCTATTTTATGAATTTTCTGTCGATCATATTTACACTGAGAATTTAAAAAAGATTCTAGTGTAAAAATAATATTTTTCTACACAATATATTAAGACAGAAGTCCTAAAATGTAGCTGAAATCAGACCTCTATATTTAGAAGCAATCGTACTAGATAACTTTCAATACCAAGGATGAAAATTATATAATAAAATATCACAATATATTTGGATTTATATAATCATCTCTGTTCAGAGTTCTTTAAATTTTTACTTGCTCGTATACAACATTCACAAAGAAAAAAAATTTGAAATCGCTAAAAAAATTCGAAGTCGAGATTTTAGGAAAATTCGAATCCTTCTTGAATCCGAAAAACATAATTCTGGAATTATGTCGTTCTGTCACTTTAATTAGGAACGCGATAATTCAAAAATGTTTTGAGCTAAGCGCATAAAAAAAAAATTGCTATGTGGTCCAAATCGATGTTTACTGGTGTTCCTAAAGAAGCATTTTCAAAATGGCCATGAAAATAATCCAACTAAGATAACTTTAAAAACATAGTTTACTTATATATCTCTTCGCCGATTTGAAAGAATATTTCAAGACGTTTTTATGTTTACCAAACAATCGCAATATTCATTGTAAATATCTACATAATCATCATTATATACATATAATTATGGATTTGATTACAGATGTTGATAATTTAATAAAACCGAAACACATTAAGTTAAATAAATATTTTAATTTTTGCTGTGGAACTGTAAAAATTTTAAATCGGTGAGTATTTATCGTATTAAGCTCGAAAATAAAAAATTAGTCACACCTACTTACAGCAAAATTTCTCTGATTGCAATTATTTGAAATTTAGATTATCTGACAGGAAAATGACATCATAATTATCAATTTGCTGCTTTCAAAGTATACTTTTAATGATTTTTTTTGTTAGGGGCTATCCTAGAATTTCGCTTTCCTGTCAGTTAAAAACTTATAACTACATAACTATTTTGAATGTTTTCATCATAACTTATGTGCTTGTAAAATTGAAAATTTAATGAAATATATGGGCATGGGCCATTTTCTAAGCTTATTAAAAGATGTTTGAATACAAATTTTATTAACATGAAGAGCTATGCATGACCAAATAAAATACAAAAATATAAGGGAAAATAGATTTTGTTTAGGGATAAATATATGAAAAAAGGCAAACTTCGTTAATCATAACTATATTAATGATTAAACAATTTGAAAAAACAACAAAATAAAACCAATTAATTCACTTAGAAACAACTTCATGCTCTTAATACCTTCCAAATGCCAGATATTAGAATTGTGTTATTTTAAATCCCTTGCATATGTTCTGTTCATCGTGTACATGAACCTTTTCAAGGAGAACGGTCCTATGCCATTATAGCACTAATAAAAATTTAAATGTTTCTTTCTGTCAATTCATCCCTAACTCGCATTCTTCTGTCTTCCACATTTCTTGGTATTGATATGGTAACTTCGCTTTTTTATAAACTTCTCTGATATTAAGCACAATCTTTTCTTAGCTTACAACAATGGAAGAAAATCGCGCAATCAGATAGTTGATGAAACAATGAAAACGGTGTGAATTACAGGAAAACAACATATAATGCTGCAAATTGGACAAAAAAAATATTTTTTTAAAAATTGCTAAAATTTGAGAAAAATGAGCATATTTACTAAATCTGTATTATTGCAAAGATAATTTTTTAAACTTTTAAAACACCATAAAATGTATATTTGTGCAGCAATATTTTTGGAAATTATCGCGGAATACGCTTAAATTTAGCTTAATTTTCAATTAGTTAATTTTTTAATTATATCCGAAGTACACATTTTTACCGTCCAAGATAAATTAATTTTAGCCTATGTTACTTAAAATATATGGTTATTTGATGCACGGGTATCACAGTTATGGCAATAATATTGAAAAGTACACTTTACGCATAAATATATTCTTAAATCTTTTTAAAATTAGAATTTAAGAGATTTTAGAGAGAACTTGCTATCTAGGAAATAATCACTGAACAAATTTTGTACCCGTAGCTAAACTACGGGATAAAACGCTTCATATTATTTTCAGTCATGTGTGTCAGACGATGCATTTACAGATATAAATAATAATATTATATATAAAATATAATTAGCTTATAAATAATAATATAATTTATAGTATAATATTATAAAGTTGAATATCTAAATTGAAATCATTGAAAATATGTATTTCATTTTAAGATGAAGTAAAAATCCTATTTTGTTTGATAATATTTTCTGAGATTATTGCAAAAAAAAATGTCACTCAAATTTTAATTCGTTAAAATTCTGATTAAAACTTTAAAAAAGTTTTTATGTGCACATTCCATCCCTCTAAAATATGCTTTGTTGATGGTAGAGATTATCATGCTGAGTGAATCTTAAACAGGGAAATTTGAAATTATATCATTATTATAATTTTTTTCTGAATTCACCTCTGCAAGGAATTATGCTCTTATGATTTCATAATCACTTTATAAACGATATAAGCTGTCTAATTGAATTCAAAAATTCAAAAAATTGTCAGGCGTTGAACACAGGTATGAAATCATATTTCATTTCGATAATGAAAGAAAGTTTATAACAAGGACAACGATTAGCATCTTTTTTATATAAGAGGGACAGAGATAAACAATTTTCAAGTTTTGCCACTATTCTTATAAATAAAAAAAAACCCAAAGAAATTATGTATCCTTAGTACATTTAAACAAAAGCAAGGTTAAATTATTTTGAAATCAGCAGTTAGATTTAGTCCGCTTTTTAAATAATTTTCAACAGTTTTAAATGAAACTAGCTCTTATACTTTGAATAAGCAATCCTTGATTTATAATTTTGAATATTTTATGCTCAGTAATTTATTTTAGTTAGAATAAGATTTGACTTTAATTTGAATTTCTTTTACTTTATCTAAAATGAATTGTTATAATGATTATGTTTTTATAATTCTTATTTTTAAAAAATGAAGACATTTTGCATAAGACTTTGGAATGCAGATGATTACGATGCAAAATATTGTACAAAAAAAACATTCCGAATCCACATTACAAGAAAATTATTCGTTTACATTAAACAATTTTGTTTAGACTTTTATAAAAAGAAATCAGAATTTGTTTAAGAATAATAACATTAAATAAGTATTAAAGGTTCTTTATGTAATTAATTCATACAAATTTAATTGCTCTGTATGTATTTAGTATTTCAAATTCCTATTTTAAAAAATCCTTTTATGAAAAACAATATCAGAATAATTTTTTATATTGTTTAATATTTCTTAAGTATTTAAAATAATTTAAAAATATTTTTTATTAATAACAATAATATTCATTTTCAAAAATAATCAATAAATCTCAAACTTTTAAAAACAAAAAGAATATTATATATCTTTTAAGAACTACCATTCTTACAATAAATTGTTTATCAGAATAACTATGATTCATCATCTGAATGAATTACAGTATATAGAACAATTTTTTTCAATCAAGTCAACGGAAATTTCTTTCAAACTATCAAAACATCTACTTTAAATCATTTATTTACATGGGGAAAAAACCAACCTTAATTACGAGTTTGTTTACAAGTCCACTGAAACACTTTCTGATGTTACTCTTTCAAAGATTTTTTGCTAATTATATTCAAAGACTTCATTGTCTATTAAAAATCGTGATTCGTTAAAGCTATAAAAAACGATTCACTCACACCCGGGGTATGATCATTACGATGGTTTAGAGAATCGTGATGAAACGTGTCGCGTTGTAACACTTTGTTTAGTCGAGCGTGTCCCGAAAGTCAATTAACGTCATCGGAAAAGAAGTTCAAAAATGTAGCAATGAAAAAAAAATAAATTGGAAAGGCGTGAGACTTTCCTTCGTGCTGCTTTCGCCATTTAGAAGAAGCATTTAGCAGCAATTACGTGCAGCTGGGTGAAAATACCTATGGGGTCCACCGAAATACCTTTCAAAAGTAAAACTGGCAATCGTATTTCATCAGAAAATTGCTCTCAGAGGGAGCGATTTATTATTTCAGTTAGCCGTTTGAGCAATTACGAACTGAATATATTTACCATTCATTTTGCTAAAGGACTCCTTTTCTCCTATTCGTTTGAAATGAAACAAAAACAATAACTCTCCAATTATGATGCAGACTTTTTTATAAGTAGAGTCTTTTATTAATAAAATTAATGTAGGTTAACATAGTTTGCCACCTTTCAAAAAAATTCCAATGAAGGAAAAAAAACCTTGATACTGGGAGGTAAGCTCGATTGCTTAATGAATGGCTTTGTAAATAAATTAATTTCATTAAAATTACGAGGCTGTGTTCGGTAAATGAATCTATTGCTTGTTTCTAAATTATAAAACATAAAATGAAACTATAAAATGGTTGTAAAAAAATAAATGCGATTGAAATAAGATTTTTAAATCAAACTAGAACTTCATTCTTAGATTTGTTTTTTAAAAATTAAGCGTGCTCTTTAAAGGTCTTACTTTTAATATCAAACTGACTCCTTGAATATTGTCCATTAACTTTAATTTTAAATCGATTTTTTTAATACTTCACGAATAAATGTCTTCATATTTTATTCTTAAAAAGAAGAAATTTCTTAAATAAGAATAATCCTATTAACAGTATTTTAAATAATTAAAAGTCACTTCCTAAAAAAAGCTAGAGGTCAGATATCTATCAAATTTTGGAGGTACAAGATTGGCTCAACCTGCACTTTCTAGCACAAGGGTAACGCGTCTTCCCCATGATCTGGTCGTCCTGGGTTCGAGTCCCTGTGCGGGCATGCTTGTTCTTTATCTGTTCTGTCTGTGATATGTTTGAATGTGCCCTCCCCTGTAAAAAGAGGCTGTACAAGTGAATTTGATGCGTGAACTGATGTGTATGTTATATTTTTAGGTAATGTGTTGTTTTCTTCTGTAAGCCCCGTGCGATATTTAGTGGTGCATGGGAAATTCTAAATGTTCCATAAAAATATAAATAAAAGAATTGTACTTTTGAGTGTACTTGAACGCCGTAACTCAAAAATTATAATAACTTAGATAAATAAAATTTGATAAACAATTTTGGCGTCTAAAATGTAAATCATCTGACATGTAGCATTAAATCTTTCAATAGATTCATCATCTCTTTGTCTATACTTTCTTAAGCCGGTTTTACACTCGAACAATAGCTAGACGTCAAGTAGTCAGCTCATTCGCAGAAAGAAATTGATTTATGTTTGCCACAACTTCTTAAGTTAGATTCAAGCATTCCATGCTTGGTTATAAACTGCCGTTTTGGCGTCTCTTTTTCTTTTTCACTGAGCGCAGTAATAAAATTATGGATATTTGTATAAAGAAACATGGCTAAAATAAAATAAAAGAAAGTCAACATACCTAAATTTTGAAAAATATGAAGGAAAAAAATGAATAAAACGCAACCTTGCTTCAGAAAGAACAGAGCAAAAAAATCAGAATTAAATAATGATAATTAATCAATTTCTTCTCGCTAAAGAAACCACCAAATTCTACAAACGTATGCGCAGCAAGAAAAAACAAATTACAGAGGCTTGTAGTTGTCCCGTCGAGACAGTTACTTGCCATAGACCGAACAGCATTTTTCAGCTTTTTTTATGCATGCGCTGACTACAAGCCGGTTTATAATTAGCCGAATGTAAATCCGACATTATGCATTTAAATGTGGTAGCTCAAAATCTAAGTGGTTTAAATAAATAACATTCGGTATGTGGTCTTATTATTAAAATCGTAACCCTGTGTTAAATTTTGATATCAATCGATTGATAAAAAAAGATAATTCATGTTACATATTTGATTTTTTTTCACCATATTATGATGTACATATGAAACTCTCATGTGCAGACACTGAAAATAAAAATATGAATTCTTGTAGAGTAGCTTTAGCCAAAGTTCACATTACGAGGGGAGTAATTTCTTTATTAAGCAGCATAGTGAAAGTTAATAGAGAATGTTTCAGGAACACCACAGCCACTAGTTTAATTAGATATCATTAAAAAACTGAAATATCATCCTCATTATCTGGACAAGATTTAATATCAACCAAATCCATCGTTTAAAAAAGGTATATAGCAAAAAAAGGAGCTAAATGTATTAACAAGCAAATTGTATATCATAACTAAACTGAAACATAAACAATCAAATAATCAGAATGCTTACTGAAATTTCAGTTGGCAGCTTAAAAAAGGAAGCAGATTCTAATTGATATTACTTTACTTAATCTAAGAAAAAAAGGACTTATCATTTATTAATTCTTGAACATAGACGTTAAATACTTTCCTAATAAATCATCTTATGTATACTAGAGTTTTTCGAAACTCTGTACATGTAACAATTTTAAATTGTCCACTAAAGATGGATTATTTAACATTAGGTGTGATTTCGTATTAGGAATTATATTTAAATTAATAGTTATTTCGGGAGATCAGAAATCTCCCGAACTTAAACTTCACCTTTAACAACTGAGTTTGAGCATGATTTTGATTTCCTTGCTCTTAACTCGCATAAAATAAATGTTGATTCATCTAAAATTTGGGGAAAATTTCGTCTGGGAGATATATAAGCTCATAGTAAGTTCACGCTTTTTTCCATTCTCATGGTCTTTCTTTTTTAAAATTCAATTCCTGCTTCGCTTTTGGAACCTCGTGTCTCTTGATCATGGTTTTTACAAAAAAAATCTTGTTAATAGATAAAAATTGAAAATTTTCAATACCATCAAGAAGAATCAAAGATATTGTTAAAGATCCCCACATCTGCTTCTCCTTAAACCAAAGGATGCATAGAAATAGGGTCCGACTTAGTCTAGTTGGGACCCGGGGCAAAAACTTCTTTGGGGCCTCCCTCTGCTTCACCACTTTAGTAATGAAGAAGATTCATTAAATAAGAAAATTTTAAATAATATTTATATTCAATTTGGGGGTCCCCATAATTGGAGGCCCGAGGCAACTGCCCTGTATACCCTTGCTTTAGTCAGGCCCTGCATAGAAATGAAATAATAAATCGCATTTGGGGATCAGTTGATACATTAGAACTACTACTCAATAAAATATTTACAGTCAATAAATTATTTCAAACTAAATTTGGTCTTTTCGAAAGATACTTTTTAAATTTCTAATTTTCATAGACATATTACTTGCACCACTTTAAAAAAGGTTACACCTGTTCTGTCTCTTGTAAACTATCCCTAATGATTCTTTTCCTCCCTAACCCCACAAAAAATTAAAATATGGATTTAAAATTAGAAATGTATAAATTTCAATTAACTTAATAACTTGCTTAGTGCTGGTGTCCTGGCATAGGGGTAGTGTGTCTTCCCCGTGATCTGGGCTTCCCGGTTGGAGCATGGTTGTTGGTTGTTCGTCTATGTTCAATCTGTGATATGTGTGAATGTGTCCCTCTGTAAAAAGGGTTTGTGCAAGCGATAATGATGAGTGAGTAGCAAAAGTCATGCTCTTGGTTCTAGTTGGCGCTACTATGAAAGAAGAGACGCTCATTCGGCTTAAAACCGTTGACGGATGTCAGTACGCTTGTCTATGGCAAGTGTCATTAGTAACAACAATGTTGAGTGCTCGAGAAAATTATTGATAAAGAAGGCTCTAATAGAAGAAAACAAATGCTTAATGTTGTTTTACATTTATATCTAAATTGCGCTATAAATAATATATTTTTATTTCTTAAGCACACTTATTTCTTAAGATTTTCTGATAGTTAATAAATAGTTTACAAGCACACCCTGTTATTATTAACACAATAACAATTCGTCTAGACAAATATATCTTCTAATATATATAAAAAAAAAGACTAGCGTTTGAATTTTTTTGTGTAATTATGAAAATGCAGAGTATATTTGTTTATTTAATTAAATATAAAAAATGTGCGACAATAAGAAAAAAAAATGCAAGTCTATGAAAGCTATAATGCATCTTTTTACATTAATCATAGGATATAGAAGCAGTCTATATAAATGTCCAATCTCTCAAAAAAATCCATCGCTATTAAATTCTGAAATTGTATCTTATTTTCAATTATTCCTAAATTTAAAAAAATCAAAAAAATTATTAAAATTACTCTTGAAAATGGAAGCAACTCAATATAAAAAAAAGCCAAATCTTTAGATATTGATACCAACAATGTAAGAAAAACACTTGATAAAATAAGAGCAGTAAAAAGGTAAAGTCTTGATAAATGTACATTTTTTTAAAGAAATAAACTTATTTTATCATTTATAATAGTTTATCTTTTTATTTTAATATGGTATTTCTAGATTTTAATCATAATAAAAATAATAAATCATTTAAATCAAACAAAAAAATGAATTTCAAAAATCGTTTAAGGTGTTTCGGGTTTTTATATTTTTAACTGATACAAAAAAAAATATCCTGTTCTAATGAAATGAGAACAATGAAATGAGTCGAATAATGAAATGAGTCGAAACCTCTTTCAAACAATTTATAAAATCTGCAATTAATTATTTATTTTAGATTTCTTTCTTGAAAAAAAAAAAGTTCGTGAGAAAGGCATACCTCGACCTTCCAGTAACATTAACATATACCCTTAGTGCAACAATGCCATTGAAATAGAAAAAAGTAAATTGATTTCCGTCAAGTACGTAACAGTTTCTTCACCTTTTATTTTTCAGATTTGTCCTTCAACGAGAAGCGAAAAATAAAAAAAAATCAATAACGCCCATTCCTCGCCTCTCCCGACGAGACATTTTAGAAAGAATCTCGCGAGTACGCCCTTGATCCGCAACCGATTCGGAGCTAAAATAAAATATTTAAAATTTAAATTCCTTTCAGCCTCACCGTTTATCTCACGTTTACGACCCACTTCACCCGACACGACCTCAAAGGTCGGGATTAACGTCTTCGAAGTCGATTACTCGAGCCCACCAACAGGTGGAATATTACGGAGGGGCCATGCATTAGGTGTGGAACCTAAGAAAGGGAAAGTCTCTGTTCAGCTATGACTACGCCCGCGAACAATACGAAAATCGGAAACTGGAACAACCTCAACCCATGCTTCAGGCAGATCGATTTCCCGCCAAAATGGAAGAATCGTCCTTGGAATGAGGTTTCATTTTCCAGCAAGGATTCCAATGAAGCAAATCACAGCTGCTTCATTGAACTTTTCTTTTTCGTTATTAGTATTATCGTTCTCTTTGTTTTGTTTCTCTCGAATGGCTTTGCCTGTAGGCCGGCGGAATCGAGCGATAACGATTTTGCTTCGAATTATCATATTACATCCGAAAAGGAAGTCGTCCAGTGAATTGCAGGGGAGGTGTTTTGACGAAAACTGGACCGTAGGCGGTTAGGCCAGGTGCACGATCCATAATTTTTGTGGAGTGGGTGACACAGTATGCAAAATATCAATCAAAAAACAACGATCGAAATAGTATGATGCATGCAAAGCTTGTTAAACAAAAAAAAATTAAATAATAGAGTTAATTTGTAATTGTCTTGACTGCAATTGCTCTAATTTTGCTAAATTATTCGCCGATTTATAGTGCAGTCTGAATAGGTTTTTGTTTTTCAATTGAAGTTCCTGAATTTTCATTCATACATTAGCAAAGTAAATCAGTGCGCATTGTTAATGTTTCTTTGTTTTCAACCTTTCATTTTTGCGAAGCTAGGAACTCTTTCTGATTTAACTAGACGAGTAAAATTCTATATATTTGTGTCATTCCATGCTGAATACATATATTACTAATCTACGTTCTAAAAATAATTACATTAAATAAATGTTACTGAAATTCTAAATTACACCGTTAAATTTTTTCCCACAGAATCAAAATACTGTATCAACAAAATCCTTTCAAAAACTATATAAGTACGGATTATTTTCTCCTGGACTATTTTTCCTACTCTCAATTGCCTAATCGATCCGATACATGCAACTCATCAAAGCTTTAACATATAAAAATTCCAGACAAAAAAAATTGGGCAATTTTTGGAAATTTTAAAGAATAAAGATCTTTAAAGAACTCCATGCTTGTTTTTTAAAAGAATATTTGCAGATATATCTATATTATCCAGGGAATTCTAAGCACCATTCACTCAATTTTTATAAATAAAAAATGAAATATATACATACAGGGTGGTCAAAAAAATACCCCTATATATGAAACCCTAGAAGCCTATCCGCTCATCTAATCGAACCAAAATTTCACGCATAGTTCTTTGAAGTAAAAGATTGTGATGACTATAAACAACGGTTAAGGTTACAATGAGAGGATTTCGAAATTTTCAAATGGCGTTCAGAGATCAAAAGGCTTACTGAAGAACAAACCGACAGACATAATAATAAAGTATAATCGCTGATTCAAAGAAGAATGAAACATGGTGAATCGTCAAAGTCTCATGATTTATTTCTTTTTTTTATTTATAAATTTATTTATTTATTGAGGAGAAGGAGGATTACAATTGGTTTCTCTTTGAATATTTCAAATATGAGAAAATGATCAATGGTCTCCCTGAAATTTTCTCGCTTGTTTCTTAATAAAAGTATCATTCCGGATAAAATATATTTTACTATTTTATTTCGATCTATTGAAACCAAAATATAATATAGAACTAAACTTCAGTAATAAGATCATATATCACATTCCAGTCATTGAAATTGCCGCACTATTTAATTATCATTCTTGGATGTCTTCGAAAGTGAACAATTCACGGTCAATCCTTCGACATATATTTGATTCAAAATTTGATAAAGATCTGTTCTTAAGGTGCTAAAGCTGAATACCAAATTTCCTTCATTTAAGGCATTTTATTGCGGATCATCGCATTTACATGCATTCGGAAATATACGGACGATCATCCCTTCAGCAAATCTAATCTATAATTTAAAGGGGAAAAAATCTTAAATTTAGATGCTAAAATTGTGTACCAAATTCCATTCACATTTTTGAGTTGTCGCTTTTACATGCCTGTTAAAATCCAAATCAATAATTCAGGCAATCCCTTTACAGATTTTTGTTCAAATTTAATAAAAATCTATACCTTAGATTCTAAATCTGTGTTCCTGACTTTATGCATCTAGCTCTTTATCCATTTTTATTATTCGCGTTTACTTGTGCTCCATAGAGCAGGTAAATAAGTTCGTTACATACAACTTTCAATCAAAATTTAATAAGAAAGCTACAATTTTTATTTGTAGACTGCTTACCAAATTTCATCGATTTGTTCCAAAGCATTTCAAAGAGTTATTGTGTTTATAAACAAACAAACAAAATCAAAAACCTGTTTTTCGGAATCAATGATATTCGTCAAGATATCAAGATGAAATATTTTGACGATTGCAGTATTTTCTCATTGTATATTTTCTAAACAGGAAAGTTAAAATTGGAGGGGCGGGGAGGGTGTTTTTTCCTTGAAGGAACTAATTATTCCTAAGAAAATAGATTGAAGTAATTTTGTGAAAAATCTAAAATAAAAGAAAATACTTCTAAAATATTCCTCGTCTCTAAAATACCAGGAGTGCATGTGAATCCTATTGATTATTATTTAACATATAGTTTCATTTTCTAAGAAAGAATGTGTTGAGTGTAGGCTAAATAGTTTCCAATCAATTCAACTAAAACAAAAAATATATTAAGAAAAAAGCCTATTACGTTCTCAACATGATTAATCCATGGTTTAACCACAAAAATTTCAGCAATGACGACGTGCAAGTTTTATTTTTAACTTTTAGCCCGAGAGTTCTAAGTAAATACTTCCTTTATTCTTGAAACTTCACTAATTAGTCTTAATTAGCAAATTAATGAATTTTAATTTGGGTCAATCATTTGCGAATCATCCTTTTCGAAACTGTTTAATAAAAACCAAGTCAAAACTCAATCAGAAAATAAAAAAACTGACTGTAACTTGTCAACTGACTGTGTTTATGTTGATTAAATATTTTTAATAAAAAGCAGCAGCATGTCAGACAATTAAATTATTTTTTAGATAAATAATAATTCGAAAGTTAAAAAAAAAATTAAAAAACCTTCCGCTATATTTATTTTTTAATAAAAATATTTAAAAGAACTGTCGATCGAGTTTATTTATGTTGGTTTAACCCTTTTAAAAAAGAGAAAAAATGCTACAAGTTAAATTATGAATTCAATTTTTGATATACTATTTTATCTAACACAATTTTTAAAAATTAACAAATAAAAGAACCTGCCTCTATGTTTAGTTTTTATCAGAAATTGTTATTACTTATTGAGGAATCGCAAACCGTCAAATGTAAACAAATCTTCAAATGAATATCAGATTACTTTATTGAACATTTTAACAGCTGCTATTTAACATTCAGGTTTACGTTTATTTTTTCTTTTTATTCAATGGACGAATGAAAAAAAAACCTTTTTAAATAACAACATTAGATTTATTTTATTTACACTTCTTCTTTTATTACGAATTGCGAAAAAGAATCAAAACAAGAATTCTTTTTTTACAACTGTTTACAAATCAATGTTGCCACCAAGCTTATTAGTCTTTGTTATTTCCGAACAACTGCATTTATTCAACGCATTGTTAGTTAATTAAATTATTAAATATCATTATAAATAGTCTGTAGATAACTAACGACTCGCTATGTTGCGGAAAAGTCCGTTCATTTAGAAGAAAAAAAAGGATGTAAAAGAAATCACGAAGAATTCATAGAGTCTCACGGTTTAATCCAGCTGGAAAATGGGTTTAATCATCGCTACGATTGACTCTTAGAAATTTAATTTCAAAACTATTATTTCACACTCATTATTATTTTCACAAAAATATTTTCATGTTATCTTAAAGCCAATTAGGTTACAATGTATAATACAACTAATTAACTAAACCTATCTTAAAACTAATTATAAAAAGATTAAAATGAAATCTGCTATGCATATTTCAATGAATCATGTCAGAACATAATTTCTTGAATTTTTATTCATTTTAAATGTTTCATTGAATGAGCCACTTTAGTATTATTGCAAACGATGCAAAAAACTTTGTTTCACATTTATTGTTTAAAAAAATATCAATTTCCTATTTATTTCATTTCATATAAGCACTTGATAAAAATGACGTTTTACTAGGTTTTATTTACCGTTGTCATTAACTTATTTTTTAACAGAACTTTTTAAAATGCAATGGCAACACGTTATTAAAAGCTGAATTTTTGAGATGCTAGTGCAGTTGATAACATTTTTTTCTCGCCTACGGATTTTTGTTGACGCCAAAAACCTCCTCCAAATACAACATCATGTTCTGACATAATAAAAAGAAATCATATCATAACATATCATATCGTACCAAGTTTGTAGTAATAATCCCATTGACTTTTTTTATTTATCTATTTATTATATTTTTACTGCAATAAGTTATAGTTGTGGTAGGATAGTTAAATTTTTTTAGTATTTCACAAATCGCTAAAGTGTAAAATAATACTCATTTTACAATTTAAGTGTTCTCTTTTTTCGTGAATTTTTATATTAAATCTAATTTTCCGTGCAGTTAAAATTAAGAACAATATATTCACCATCAGGAGATCGATTTGCTTAAAGATAATAATAAATATTTTAATTTATTATAACTTCCGGGATTCGCAGTCGCTTCTGATTTTTAAATGCAATACCCAAGGAACAAGAATAATTATGTCACATTCTTGCGTGATGTTTCAAATGGGGCATTCATTTATAAAAGATATTTTACTGTTGCTCCATTTGAATGGATGGCAACAGTCTGAGAGCATCATAATGAGTATCACGAATAACGTTTTAAGATTTAAAAAAATTAGAGAGATTATTTTGTGTAGAAATTTATAAATATAAAATGGTGATCTTAAAATTTTGCAAATATATATTGTAATTAGCATCCTTAAAAAATAAATATTCATGAAAAATTGTCTTAAATAGAATAAATTTAAACATAATTACTGAATCTTGCTGAATGTTGTATTAGAAATTTACATTAAATTTTGATTTAGTTCTTCAATACTGACGAAGTAACGATTGTTCTTCATTTGGAAGTTTATCTCATCACCCATGCTACTTATAATAAAAATTCTTAAATAAGAAATATTTATATTTTATCAAAGATAATGTAAGACATTTAATTTAGTAGCAATACTTTTAATAAATCCAACTCCGAAAATACACGAACTCTAGTTTATTTTTCTCTCC
>JAOUZG010009418.1:4062640-4086419 GCA_026289955.1 Argiope argentata
TCTTTTCCCTCATATCTATAAAAATATCTTTATTCCTCAAAAAATATATTTTTTACACTTTTCACTCTGAAATATAATTAGATGCCAAATTATTCACCTAATACAAAGATTTGCTTATTGCTATGAAAAATAAATAAACATAATTCTTTTAAGTCGAATTTCTTTGAAAAATTAATCTGCATCGCTCAAATATTATGTAGGCGTTTTTAACAATGAAATTTTAAAAATAAATTAATAAAACGTCAAAATGATGCACAATCTTGAATGGTGAGTCAGAGGCACCATCGGAGTGCAAAGGGTTAAATATTTCGGGGCAAAATAGTGTGATATCATAAGAACAATTTGAATATGTCATCTATATCAAAGTCCTTTCATAATAATTTAAGCTGCAAATTCCTTGTATTATTGTAAAGTAACTTTTAATCGTAACTTATAACCCATCGATTTCGACCATCATGGAATTCATGGCTTATCATCTCTCCATTGTATTAAACATGCTTCTCGTTTGTGGTTTTGTCCTTGTCTAAACATTAGAAGTAACCTTATATCTTTTCATTTCATTTTCTCCTACAAATGGTATTCACTAATTTTGCAGGAGACACCATCAAATTAAATATTACTATGTTGAATAAATTGTATGACATTTTCCACTATATACTTATTTAGCTTATTAAATGAAAATTCATCAATTTTAAAATCGTATATTTATAATTACAATAAGAATGGAAAGTTTCACTGCTATGCAGAAAATAACTGAAATCGGTTAAATCTCCAAATTATTAAAACTATAAAGGCCCTATCACACGGCGAAACTTTCGTCGATAGTTGTCGATTTGTGCCCTCTGGCAACCGGTCAAGCAAGTTTTCCGTCATCGTCAACTTTTTCTAACCTGCTTGAAAATGTCCACGATAGTGACGGAAATATTGTTTACAAACGAAATTCAACCAATCATGTGAAACTTTTCTGTGACGTAGTGTGCCAAGAAAGGCATCGGTTGGCGCTACAATAATATTGAAAAAGCATGCATTTAATGTTACATATTGCTAAATACTAAAAATAGTTTCGACAGAATGAAAAAAGCGAAGTAAAACTACGGTATCTTTTCTCCATTCTGTGGAACAACTTATTGCCCCCACTTTAAAAAAACTGGCACTACCGTATGGGGTATAGTTATCTAGAAGGATTGTGAAATTGTGATGGAATTTTCAGATATTCAACAGGATATTTTTAAGTAAATAAAAAAAAATATTAATTCTGATGTGAATTGTTTTCTTTATGTGAAATATATTTAACCATATTCAGTCTTTATTTAATCAAATAATAATATAATCTTTTGATTATAGTAATTCCTTAAATAATTTGTTAACAGCTTCTATATAATTAAAAAAATTTAACTCAATGTTAGAGTTAAAAATATAATAGTGATTTTAAATTTTAATACTTAGATGTTCCTACAATGTTGCAGAAATATAAAACATACTATTTGGTTTTGACAAAAATATAAAAATGATCATACTTTTATCATTAGCAAAAAACGAAATCACCTTTTGTATGATAGACAATAAAATGCAGGCTTCTTTTTCCATATTTTTTTCTTTTAAATTTAACAAACTAACAGTTAATTTAGAATGATATTTCTGATGCTACATTTGCATTGAGAAAGATGCGTAGAATGGCCACACATTTGGAAATGGGCACACTAAAAAACAAATGTTTTATTGCTTCTCATTCCTGATGTAATGTAGAGGGGTTTTTTTTTTAAATAATATTCTTTTCTTCTTCTTTTTGGCAATTTAAAAATTTAAGAAAAACCTGTTTTTAATTATCTATGTAAAAAAATGAGGTTTTAATACTTTAGCTTTGAAAAAACTAAGAAAAATACAATAACATAGTTTGGAAAATTATTTTTGATTATTATTATTGAATGAAAATTATTTAATGATTCCTATTTTTCGCAAATACTGGTAATAAATGCACAAAGATTTTTTTTAAAAACAGCTCTGTAGTTTCAAATAAAATGAAAACAAAACATTTAACATTTTTTTAAAGAGCAATTTTAGAAATGAGTGAGACTAAATAGTGAAGAAATATAAAATATATTTGGTTTTGACAAAAATATAAAAAGATCATATTTTTATCATTAGCAAAAAACTACTATAGATACCATTAGAAATAGTTTTGGAATGGAATTATTTTATAATTTTGAACTGGTGTGGGGAAATAAAAATTATTTAAAGGAATGATAAATACAAATTGAGTCCAATATACAATCTCAAAAATTATTTTTTAATAGATGAGAGACAATAAAATTCAGGCTTCTTTTTCCACATTTTTTCTTTAAATTTAACAAATTAACAGTTAATTTAGAATGATATTTCTGATTATACATATGCATTGAGAAAGATGCATAGAATAACCACACACTTGGAAATGGTCAGATTAAAAAACAAGAGTTTCATTGCTTCTCATACCTGATGTAATGTGGAGGTTATTATTTTATTTAAATGCTTGGTAATTTGAAATTTTACGACAAACCTGTTTTTTAATATCCATGTAAAGATAAATGAAGTTTTAATAGTTTAGCTTTGAAAAAAACTAAGGAAAATGCAATAACATATTTTGGAAAATTATTTTTTGATTATTATTATTGAATGAAAATTATTTAATGATTCCTATTTATCACAAATACTGGTAATAAATCCACAAAGATTTTTTTTAAAAAAACAAGCTCTGTAGTTGCAAATAAAATGAAAACAAAACATTTAACAAATTTTTTTAAAGAGCAATTTTAGAAATGAGCGATTCTAAATAGTGTAATGCCTTAGAATTGACCAATATTTATCAAATGAAGAATCCTATTCAATTAATTGTTTTATAATTTTGAACTTCTTTGGGAAAATAAAAATTAATTAAAAGAATGATAAATACAAATTGAGTTAAATATACTTTCTCAAAAATTAATTTAAAAAAATAAATAGGAGGGAATAAACATTCAATCAAATTTAAAAGAGTAAAAAATACTTCTTAATCAATGATATGGTGGTAATGTTTTTAAATATTGTTTTTATTTTTAATTAAAATCCAAAAAAATATGTTCTTAGTAAATTTTTTATGTCCTAGAATCAATTTCTTGCCATATTTCAAATTCCTAACTTTAATTATTTGCACTGCACATCTAGACACAGTAGTTTTTATTTTTATGTACACAAAACCTAAAATTTGTCGAGATGGATCCAACAAATATCAGTTTTCATATAGACAAAAATCATTTGATTTCAAAAGTTATTTAATTTTATTTTAAATGTATTGGCCCCCCTCTTCTGTTTTATTTATCAACTTTTGTTTTATTTGCTCTTTTCTAGAAAAATAAGCACTTTTAAGGTACTTAAAAATGATTTTAAAATTTCAGCACTATCGATGATGGTATGCACCTTTTAAGCTTAATTGAATGCACAACCACAAATCATTTTTCTTTTCAATATATTTTTGTTTTAAATTTAATATTGATTAGTTAAATTTATAGTAATTTATAAAATACAAACACAAAATCAGCATTTTTTTTTCTAGTCATTATTACTACAAAAATAATTACAAAACTGTTACTAAGAAAAATTAAAAAGTTTCATTATTTTACAGAATTTATTGTTACTAATTTTGATAAATTAGAAACAATTGCCATTATTACTACAAAAACTACTACTAACTAGTCATTATTACTACAAAAACAATTACAAAACTGTTAATAAGAATAATTAAAAAGTTTTATTATTTTTCACATTTCATTGTTATTGATTTTGATGAAAACATTACAATTAGTTGAATGGTACGATAAATATTTACAATAACTGACAATAAGATTGATACTATTAGAAATGAAAAAGACATTCAAAAGAAAAAATGGCTAGAAAAGTATTTTTAAATTCGATAAATGTGCAACTTGTCTCATTTTACAATCCTTATTATATTCATTGTATTAAGCACTCAAAAAATTAAATTTGAAGCAGAAGTGATTCAATTCCAATAAATTCAATAATGCATCAATATAATTGCAATTTATTAAAGCAATGGAATTTTATTGCATTGGCTTCGTAATTTACATATCTACAAATTCCAAGATAATTTGAGTTTTTTAAAAAAATTACAACTATTATTGCTACCATGGGCTTTTATATTCATTGAAAGCTAATCGGATCACTTTAAGAAATTATCCAGGATTTAATTATAAATTTAAGCAACGTCTTGACTAGAATCCCACGAATTATGAAATAAGAAAACTGCCGATATTCACTAAGTAGGAGAAACGGATAAAGAGCGATAAATGCACTATAACGTAAACCTAAGTTTTTAGGTTTACCAGACAGCAAATCCTGAAGTGACGTCACTTTCGTCATCGTTTGTTGGAGAAAGTGCCGACGATATTTTGCCGTGTGATAGGGCCTTAAGTTTAGTTCCTTTAAAGTTTGAACATTACAATATGAATTTTATTTTGTGTTTATATTTCTGGTAAATCAGTTTTTTTTATAAACAAGGCAGCCTTTTATGTATAATATTATGACTCTAATTGCTTTTATTTTCTGTTTAAAATTGCTCATCTCTTTTCTTGTAAGTCACACAGATTACACTGCTCTTATATTTCATAGACTAAAAACTATATATTTTATTTTTATATTGCGAATATTTTATTATTTTTACAATACGCATAAAAATCAATTATATTCTTTTTATTTAACTTAGTTAGAATTTTTTTTTAATATAAATTTAAAAAATAGCATTTCTTGCTACACTTTTATTGCTGAGTATGGGAATTGAAAATTTAATTTTTTGCTGAGAATTTCAATTATTTATAATATACATCTCTTTTTCGAAAAATACTTTAATTACAACATAATTGATGACATAATTGATGATTTAATTTTTAAATAAATTTTCTACCAAAAAATCCAGTCATCAAATTTTAAATATATAATTCAGTAAAAAAAATGAATACGATTTTCTTAGAATTTGATATACAGGTGCTGATTATTTTTGTTAATTTGTGCACATAAGTCAGTCAATCGATAACTTGCTTAAGGTAGCACATCCTGTTGCATAATATTGTACAATATTGTGCGATATTATATGATATTAAACAATATTCCACAATACTATAAAATATTGTGAATATTGATCAATATTGTACAATATTTGTGCTACTAGGGTACAAATTATTATTTTTCAATGTAATGTTATAGTTCTCATTATATTAGGAAGAAAATTAAATTATTTATATTTTTATCTTCAGTAGTTTTGTAACATCATCAAAAAGCTCTAATCTACATGAATTTTGTTATAAGTAGACATTTTTTTTCCTTATTTATTGCAGTAATATATAATAAAAAATCGAAAAAGAAATGACATGATAATAAGGATTATCAGTATTGTATGTTTACGATTAACTTTTTAGATAAATTCCCGTATTTTGGAGCCTCAGAGAAAGCACATACACAAACACCTTCTTTTATACGTATAGATTAATAAAATTATGCATTATGCGTTTGTGTACATTTTGAAAAATATGTTTATTTTATTTGATAAATTTGGCTCTTAATAAAGATTAATACTTTTTAAAATTCGAGTGTTCACATACAAACATATGCTTCTATTAATACAGAATCTTTTAACAATGCTGTTATGTTATCATTAATATTAAAATATTGCAGTTACCTCTATGCTATTTTTCATAAATATTCTTACATCCAAATATTGTACAATAGCGTAAAAATATTCTAAAAATATTTTGGGACATTTTTGTATTTACAGAGTTTATGATATTGTACGATATTCAAGGTATCATTTAATATCTTGAGCTTATAAGGGGAGGGCTCTTTGCTTTTTTTGACGTATTTGATCTAAAATTTGATAAAAATTTAATTTTTTAGTCTTAAATATTCATAAACATTTTTATCCGCTTAGTTCTTTCCATATTTGAGCCATCTTGTTCCTATACATTTTAGATGGATTGATCGAACACCTTTTCGTTCTTTTTTTCTTTTTTCTAGAGGTATAAAAGATTTAGGTAATTTTGAAATGTAGAAATTTATCACATTTTCATAGTTATTCCTCAAACGGATTCTTTTTTTCTTAATTTACAGGAAGTACAAATTTAAATCTATATTAGATGAGCACAAGGAACATAGATTTAGAAGTCGGTGCAACGCAGGCCATTTTACACTTATCAAACCAAGGTGAGATTATCTCCATTTTCTCATGAATATATGTTGTTGTTACATATGGGACTTTCCATGGGCAAGTTCCCTGCTGATACAGCAGCAGATTTAAGTCGAAAGGAGCGTCTCTTGTTTTTGAAGTAGCGCCAACTAGGGCAAGAGTGCATGTTGTAGCACGAGATAAAATATGGCTATTAGTTTGACATAATAAGTCAGTGCGAGCCTCTGGCTTCTTTAAAGTGTTTTATTCAACAGCAACAACATGACTGGAGAAAAAAGTTAGAAGTACAGTATGAAGAAATGTAATCACATGACCTAACACAGCGCCATCTATAGGAAATGAATGTTATTTAGCTAAAATGGAAGGAAGAAGATGCAACAGTGCGACTTAGCTACACACTCACCACATTTGCTTGCACTGACCTTTTATACAGGGGGACACAGTCACATTCTCACTGATAGCACACAGAAGAACTATGCCAAAACCGAGATTCGAACCCCGGAAAACAAGGAAGACGTGCTACCTCTATGCCAGAAAGCCGGCTCCTGAATATCTAGAGTCAAGATTGTAACGATTGGATGAAATAGCAAATGGTGATAAATAAATCGTCTTGAAAGAAAGAATACTCTTATTTACTTTTCATGAATTATTTTTCCCATATTCCACAGCATGCATTTTTTAACTATTATTCTTTTTAAAAAAAACCTTTTAAACACTTTAGAATTAAAAAGAAATTTTTACACCTCAGTCCCGACTCCCCCTATACCAGAATTAGTAAATGAAAAATCGCTCAAATGCTTGCATTAATCAGTACGTTGGGCTGCTAACCTTTTTGACATTACTGAAAATTAGTAATTTAGTTATCTTTCTTTGGCAACACCGTGCTTTCGAATTGCGGCGAAAGCTAGCAGATTGATAAGTGGGAGTTACCTTTTAATAAAAATGTGGTATATTTGATTTATTCCCGGGAGATAAGTCTGTTATATGAGGTAAGTTAACAATTATATAATCAGCTGTCATTTGCATAGCATATTTGAAGTAAATATTTATTTATATATGTGTATTTTTTTTAAATTCATCTCTTAGTACCTTGGTGACGTGAGACATCCTTTCTTTGGTAACAGTAATACTTGCATATAATTTTTAAGTTTTTTTTTTTTTTTTTTGATTACGATTGCATTTTATTTGTTTTTATTATTTTAATAAACCGTTTTATCTATAAGATTAATGCTTATAACTACTGATACTGTCGTTACTTGTTCTGAAACTTTAAAATTAATTCAAAACTTACTTTAAATTTATTCACTTGAATGTTTTGTTGAAAATAGCATCATTCGCGAATTTTTTAAAAAATCTTTTATCTTTTTTTAATAATTAAGTTGTTTGTAGAATTGACCAATTGCTCGGTAGAATTGACCTTTAGAATGTTAAATTCTTTCAGACCGAATTTCTTTGAAAAATTATACAATTTAACTGCTTTATCTTCATATATAGGTAATGGATTTTTTTACCCTTCGACATTATAAAGTAAAAAATGTCTGAGCAAAGTTAATATTTTGCTAATTGTGAAAACTTATCATATTGGAAAAACTGTCAAATATTTGTATAAAAACTGTTAATATTTTGAAATGTTAAAATGAGTAATTATTTTCAAAATTGCTTATTTTCTTTTTTAAATGTAAATGTGAACAATGTAAAATTATAGAAACCTATTATTTTTCTTAGTTTCTTTCTTAGCAATGAAATTTTTTATTCATGCTTGAATATTCTAACATTCTAATTTGTTTGAAATGATGTTTTTACATTATGCTAGTTTTCGAGATTTTATATGAAGTTTCAACCCTCCCTGTATTTACCTTTTCAGGATTTCATAACTTTTTTCATCTTTTATTCATTGTATTATTTAGTTTAAAATTGTTGTACTTTATTTTAGGGTAACTGTGTTAGAAATGCATGCGTGTGCACATGCATATTGCCTGTACTGTACCAATGTGCTCATTATATATTAATTCTCTTAAGATTATTTTATTTGAATAAGAACTATTTGAAAAATAAAGAAACATCGTCTAACTTTAATCTGTAAAGATAAACATATTCTTTCTTGGCCATACATCTAAACAAAAGATATAAATTAAAATTATTTAAGTGCTGTATTTGCTTTATATATAAGTTGTTGATGTTCTTCCGTATGAATTTTTTCTTTATTTTTAATATGTCATTTATTTCATATAAAACTTTCTAGTTTTAATATATTGTGACACTGGCACTAATTCTTTTATGACATTATCTTTTAAATTTTAATCATGTTCTAGAAATTTATTAAAATTTGAGTAGTATTTCTTGATAAGTTAATCTTTGAATTTGGAGTTAAATTATGTTTTCGGTAACAGTTTTAGCTTTTACTTGCTCTTAATTCTGTAGATGTCTGTTTAATGTAGAAAAAGAAACTTTTGACTTGAAATTGATACAAAGGTTAATAATGCTGTTGCCTACGTAAACAATAAAATTTTAAATTCTGTATTTTGCTAAAAAAAATTTCTTTTGGAATTCTTTTTTAATAAAAATTTGTAACATAACTAATTTTTTAAAATAAATGTTTAATTGCTTACAACAAGAATAGATTTGATAAAAAAAGAATTCTGTAATCTACAATTTATTGTTAATTTCTCTAAAAATTAATTTTTTTCTGAAATTTCTATTTTAAATAAGCAATTAATTTTAAAATCTTCATTTCCTTTTATTCTGCACTAACTACTTTTGTCAACTAGCTGATTCACTTGGAATATTGGTGTTTGATTTTAATTAAATCATATTAATAAATTAATATTCACGATATTTCATCCAATTTTTGAACTTCACATTGAAATAAAAATGTAAGAATCTTATTTTAGTCATTATACACATGTCCTCTCATTGTGTATATCTTCTGAATAGTCAAGTTATATAATAAAATAGTGTGAATCATAACTGTCTATATTAAATATTTTACCAATTGCATGTTTGATGCTGTGCCGTAACTTCACTTTTATGGTCCTTATGCATGTACTGTTGATTGCAGCATTAAATTGGTTTTGTATTATTAATGTGTATTGTCAAATATCTGATCATTATATAAAATTAAATTATAATGAGAAAATAAATGGTAGTAATTATAAATAATTTGTAAGTACTTAGCAAGTATCTATCCCAGATACTTATTATAGTAGATACAATACTTAGTTTATAGAAAACTAAAGGAATTTTATTCTGACTTCTTAGAAATTATTAGAGTATTCAAATGTTCTCCACATATTTAACAGAATTGAGGTCCAAAGTTCACTTTCCTCGAGTGAACAGCTAAATTTATCTTGTCCAATTAATACGCTTTGTAACTGTAAATATTTAATTGCTTGTCTTTTTTTATTTGTAATGTAAAACTGTATGTTCATTAAATGTTTTAATGTTTCTCTGAGATATTTTCTGTGCTCAGACAGTGACCATTACATAATATTAATCATAAGTTTGATATTTTTCTTTTAAATGTGTCACATTGCTTTACTTTTTCTATTTGTTTTTTTAATATTTTCATTTTTGGAAAAAAAATATTTCTACATATGTAAATTTAAAAAATGTTAGATTTTATTCAAAATTTAGTCATATAAAAAAACTAATAATATAAATACTTTAAATTCGTAACCTAAAGGATTTTTCCCTGTGTACAATTACTTATGAATGTCATTGTATGAATAGAAATTTCGATACTTTTCTGTTAACCAGGCGGCAGCAAAAAATTGCTAAATGTAGAATTCTGGCGAATATCTTTTGCTGCCGCCCCACTAACAGAAAAGTATCGAAATTTAATATGTAAGAAAGTGACAAGAGAGTAGAAGAGGTACTGAGTTAGTGGAGGGGGATTCTGCTTATTGATGTTTAATAAGATCAACCAGCCAATTTTCTATCTGAATTAACCTTTAAAGCTGTTCCGATTTTAAAAAATATTTAAACAGTTAATTGATGCATTTGAAAAACAAACTTGTAACAGTGTAGGGGGTTAGCGGATGACGCTTGGCCCGAACTCCCAATCTTATGGTTAATAGCTGAGTATCATACCGATCAAGCAAAGGGGACCCTTCAGCTCGGAGGATATTAATTGGCTTATATAACTATCACCACAACAGATTAGCAACAACGAAATAAAAAAACAAGCTTTTGTCAAATTCCATATTCAAGTTATTGAGCCATCTGTGAACATTAAAACATTCATGTATTGTAAAATAAAAGCTAAAGGTAAAATTCTATTATGGTGTTAATTGTAAAAACATGAGATTTGAATTTTTTGATGGATGAGTTTGAATTCCATTATAGCATTTAAAAACTCGCATAATGTATTGAATTAAATTAAAAATATTATCTAATTTGAGAGAAAATTTTATGGTTATGAAAGCCATAAAATTTTTAGCTTTAATAAGATTATATTAAGATTTTTATGTAACAATAGTTTTGGAAGTCTTGAATCTCAATTTCAATAAGAAGTTACACAGCATTTAGATGTTGTCTATCTTTAAAGCTCAATTAAATTTTCGATTTGAAACATATCTTTTGGTTTCTTCTGTATTTTCTCTCCTTCGACTAAATAAATTTTTTGGTGACTGGGAACCATTACCAGAACATTACTTAAAACTTACAACTTTATTAATTAGCTGTACAAATCATTTTAATCAGTGCAATATAAACTTTCATTAAAGCAAGTAAATTCATGAAAGTTTTAACTGTTGCTATTCGACAGTAAGTAATGAAAGCCAATTCTGTGCCTTGTACATCAACATTAATTATACGTAGTATAAAATGAAGTCTTCTGGAAGCGTCTGTATGTTGGACTCACAAAAACTCGAGAAATAATTAACAGATATTGGACATATTTATTCTTTTATGTAGTGCATTTATTGAGAAAGATTTTAGTATGTTAAAATTGATTTAAAATAAAAAGGGGTGTTTTATAATTGGGATTTAAACTTATCCATGAATGTGCAAATAGCAAGATCTGGGGTATGAATGTGTGATACATTTCTTTGTTTACGTCTGATTTTAAACAGCAATTCAAATATAATAATGCCCAAGAAAAGGAAATCCGTTCTTAGTGGAAATACATTAAATTCCGAAAGGTTTTTGTAGTTCGATAAGGAAAATGAAGACAAAAGATATATATAGTCTTATAAATATCAGAGAAATAATGCACACACTTAGAGAAGGAAGGTGTTTTAAAGAACGAAACGACAGTCTGATTTATCTAGACAAAATGAATATCCTGAGAAGCAAAGTGATTATTGTTCTAGATTATTGTTGTTTTGAGCGTCTAATATTTTTTTGCTTACTATAGATGTCTAATTAAGTTTTGTTTCTGGAGTAACTAAAGAATCAATTAGGAATCTACTTTTCAAATTAAAATTTTATTTTGAAGAAAAAAAGCTGAAAAATCCAAGTAAAAAAAAAACATGAATCAATTTTAGAATTTACTTCTCAAAAAATTTATCAAATGCTTGGGACTGCTTTTTTGTATTTCCCTTCTAAAACCTGTTTGAATTGTTATTTTGGTTTAGTATAAAACATAATCACCATTGTTTTGCCTTTGCATTATTTTTCTTTGTTAAAACTTTGTTATTTAAAAGTATTTTATTCTTACATGCAATTTATTATAATGTGATTATTTTTTTCCGTCTATCCTTAGGACTGGTATAACAAATCAAAATGATTGGAGGATTATTTATTTACAACCACAAGGGAGAAGTGCTCGTTTCCAGAGTGTTCAGAGATGACATTGGAAGAAATGCTGTTGATGCATTTAGGGTAAATGTAATCCATGCTCGTCAGCAAGTGCGCAGTCCTGTCACCAATATTGCTCGAACCAGCTTTTTCCACATAAAGAGAAGTAATATCTGGCTGGCGGCTGTAACAAAACAAAATGTCAATGCAGCTATGGTGTTTGAATTCCTGTTAAAGATGGTGGAAGTAATGCAGTCTTATTTTGGAAAAATAAGTGAAGAAAATGTAAAAAATAACTTCGTCTTAATTTATGAGCTTCTTGATGAAATACTTGATTTCGGATACCCCCAGAATACAGATACAGGGATCTTGAAAACCTTTATCACTCAGCAAGGAGTAAAATCTCAAACTAAGGAGGAACAAACCCAGATTACTACTCAAGTCACTGGGCAAATTGGATGGCGAAGGGAAGGTATCAAATATCGCAGAAACGAATTGTTTCTCGATGTTTTGGAATATGTCAATTTGCTAATGTCTCCACAAGGTCAGGTGCTGAGTGCCCATGTAGCAGGAAGAGTTGTCATGAAATCATATCTTTCAGGGATGCCCGAGTGTAAGTTTGGTATTAATGATAAAATCACCATGGAGAATAAAGGTAAGAGTAGCTCCTTAGATGATCCAAGTCGCAGTTCAGGAAAAACCTCAATAGCAATTGATGATTGTCAGTTCCACCAGTGTGTTAAATTAAGTAAATTTGAGAGTGAGCATAGCATTAGTTTCATTCCACCTGATGGTGAATTTGAGTTGATGCGTTATAGAATAACAAAAGATATTAGCTTTCCATTTAGAATTATTCCTCTTGTTAGGGAGGTTGGTCGTACTAAGATGGAAGTCAAAGTGGTCTTGAAATCTAATTTCAAGTCTTCCCTCATTGGACAAAAAATTGAGGTCCGCATTCCAACTCCTCTAAATACCAGTGGTGTTCAACTTATTTGCATGAAAGGTAAAGCTAAGTACAAGGCTAGTGAGAATGCCATTGTGTGGAAGATAAAGCGTATGGCAGGAATGAAGGAAACACAGCTGAGTGCAGAGATAGAACTCTTGCAGACGGATACCAAGAAAAAATGGAATCGTCCACCAATTTCAATGAATTTCGAAGTACCTTTTGCACCATCAGGTCTTAAAGTTCGTTACCTGAAAGTTTTTGAACCCAAACTCAATTACAGTGACCATGATGTTATAAAATGGGTACGATACATTGGCCGAAGTGGTCTTTATGAAACCCGATGCTGACACTTGAATTTGATATTGCATGCTTTCTGGATGTCGGTTAGTTTGTGTGTTACCATATGGAAAATAATTATTAATGGTAATGAGAAACTGTTATATATATATATGTGCTCTTGAGCAAAATTTGATCTAAAAGGTGTATTGTATTCCTTTGTTATTATTGAAAAAAAAAAAATTCTCATCCTGTTGAATGTAAGCACAGTGTTTAGTGTTAGCTTCACTGTTATTAGCAATAAATCGTAAAGTATAAATGTTTATTTCTGTTTTTGCAGTAATGGTACGACTTATAATTTTGAAATTCATCATGTGTAATTTTTATTGCAATGAAAAGTTTGTGTTGAAAATTATGCAAGTAAAATCTTAAATATTTAAAAATGCATTTTTTTTTTTAGGCTGAAGTTAAAAATTGGATACAAATTTACTTTTTATGAATATCAATTTATGAATGAATGTAGTCATTTTCTTAAATATATATTGATATTCAGAATATAATATGCATTTATATGGGATAGTTTAATATGGATGTTTAAAGATGTTAAAGTTGTGCCGTTACAGTAATTAATATTGAAAAGACAAGGTAGAAAGTATGAATTCTTTATGAAGTGGACTCTTTTAAATGGATGAGCCCCAACCATTTAATTAAAGTTATGTTTCAAGTATTTTATTTATGTCAATGGATTTTGAAGAAACATTAAAGTTTAAAAATAGAAATCAAACTATGGCAAAGATATATGTATAAATCTTTTATTTATGGTGTTTTTCAAATAAATTAAGCTTATTTCAGATTTAAATTGGTTCTTTATTTTCTCATTTAAACCATTGCATAAAGATATTAATTTTAAATTTCTAAATTTTAGTATGGATGAAAATAATTTGTTATAAACAGATTGTTTTTAATGGTATAGTAATTACTAAACCATTGTTGTATAATTTGATATTAGTTACTATTGTTCTTTCAAAGTACTTCCATTGCTCAATAAATATCTTTGTTTTCACTAGATAATTTCATCTATTAATTAATCACTATAATTTCTAAAAAATATCGATTATTTAAGACATTTCTTGGAGAAAGGGAATTAGGTAATTTATTAAGCAACGTAATGAACTATCGAAAGAAAAACCATTTCTATAACTGAAAACTGTTTTGGATCATTTTAGATTAAATAAAACAGTTCTTAAAGTTAGTTTAGAACTGAGGAAAAATCTCTCTTGTAATGGCAGAAGTTGCAATGAACAAAATATTAAAAGCTGAATGAGATGTATGAACGTTATAGATTGAGAAAACTAACTGTACTTATCAATTTTTTGTCATACATTTGAGTAGTTGGTTATATATACTATTTAAGAGCTAAAATATAGTTACAATTCATAAAATTTTTCATTTATATATTTTAAGCATTAATAAATAGCATTCTTCACTGTGTAGGAATCATAATGAAATATAAAAGCATATGTGATTTAAATAAACAGCTGAAAGAACAAATTTTTATTTTTTGCACGGAGCATTGATTAAATGTCTATTAGTTGTTGATTGTCATTCTTAAAGATGAAAGAAAATTCAAGAAAATTTTCATTTTGTTATGAATTAGAATAATTATTATAATTGCTAAAGTAGATATCAGCAATTCAAAGAATTTTCGTATGAGAAGATTATTGTTGCATCTGTTTTATTAACTAGAGAACATGCTGTTAATAATCTGGAATAAATATGCGTGTAAATTTCTACTAATCTAATTGATTTTGTCCAAAAAATGAAGTTAAATGGAACAAGTATATTTATTACAGCATATTTATATAGCTAAGTTTTTAAAAACGAGTGTTTAATAAACCAAAAATGTAGATTTTAGTTCAATTCCATACTTTTTATAATAGTTTCTAGTTAACATATATAACAGATATTAAGCCAAATATTCTGTATAAAAATCACAACATTATTACCAGCATATTTTATAAATAAGATGTTTAAAAATTTCAAATAATCCTTTAGAAATTTTCTTAAATAATATATGCAAGTGAAGTTTCTAATCTTCATGTACAGCTAAATTTACAGATATAAAGCATGAACAGTTGACATTAACCTCTAGCTTACAGGCAGTTGTGCCAAGATTTTTTTACCTTTCCTTACGGGGTGGTATAACTGTTGTACCAGCAACGAGTTTGAATTTCCTTCCCCCACTTGAACTTCCCGGTGGACCGTACTTCAGGGGTGTTTGTGGGACTCCAAAAAATCCCCTGAAACATTTACGGACTTACTACCGACATTTTGGGAGTTTCGAGAAGGGGGGGTGAAATGAAAAATTACAATTATGAAGTATTGAATTACCTAATTATAAAAGTTCAATGAATTACTTTTTTTTGTTTGCAAAATTAATAACCATAAATTTTCAAACATATAAACTACATTTTATGTTAATATTTTAAATTACTTGAATTAATTCTTTAAAAAAATTATCTAATTTCTGCTATTTTTTTTTTTTTTAATTTTCTGATGTTTGTGGGCTTGTCTTTCTTTTGTGGTGAACTTTATAATTGCAGGAAGGTTGACTGTTATTTTCTTCATTTACAGTTGAAGAAATTTTCTCGAGAACTGCACATGCAGATGTAGAAGCAATTTGCTTTTCTGCTAATGTAGAAGGTTTTCAGTCCTCTTGATATGTTTTCCAACTTCTGTTCATATTCAGTAAAAGATCTTTGTGAATTGGATTTTTTGAGCCATATTTTTCACATGAGGTTTCTTTAGAAGCCATTAAATCATATTTAATGGTCTGCACTGCATCTAGGGAATCAATCTTATGAGAGGTTCTATAGTCAGTGACAAGCGTATCCATTAAGTTGAATGCACTTTCCACTAAGTGGGTCATGGAAGCAGCTAAGGCAGGCTTTGACCAATTTAGGCAATGTAGGATACCTATAATCATCTGTGAAATCTTTTAAATTAAAAACTTCAGACCAATATTTATCAATTGTACACTTGACTTGATTTCCACTTTCATTAGATGTGTAGAACATTTCTTTGGTGATATCAATATCATTCTGGTATAACCTTATTTCAGCTTCCACTTTTGACTTTTCATTATCACCTAATGCTGTAAAACTAATTAGATATGAATTTTTAAGGGGTAATTTATGTTTCATATGCAGTGCTGTATAAGCTTTTATCAGAGAAATTTGGAATTCTTTTGCTATCGGATGATTTTTTTGATAATTTCTTCGGGAGAGAGGAAACTTCTGCACCAGTAAATACTACTTTGCTAAGTAGATGGAATTCTGGATTTGTGACATCAACCTTTAATAAATCATTGTAAGATGTGCCCTCTATATTTTCTGGCTTCATAAAAAAAAGAGAGAAATTTTGCCATCAATTTATAAATACTGGAATGTATTAAATGAAGTATTAGTTTTTTTGTTTCAAATAATTTAATATATGTGTTGAACTCTGGTAATACTGCTGAATATAATGCCATATGCAATAAAGTTTTGTTTTGCATAACAAATAACCCATTTAGTATTCTTTTTTTCCGATCAATGATAAATAGTTAATACGGCGAAAAATCCCCCTTCCCTACTTATTGGCGCCACGCCAGGAGAGATAAGACCTTTGAACCCAGAGTCAGGTGATCGCACATCTGGTCGAACGAAGTCTCCCTTTTTTTTTTCCCCTGCCGCGGCCTACTTGCCGAAAAGAATTCTAGAAGAGTATGTCCGAGAACCGGGGGAATGAGTCATAACTCGCAATAAGGAAAGAACAAAAAAGTTTTTTTCCCCCTTTTCACGCATTATCACTGCCTTTGGAGAAAGAAAGGAAAAGTTTTCACCGCACACACTGACCTTACGTTTTCTGCTTTCAAAGCAAACAAAATTACCCAGATCAAAATAAATAATTCATTATTATTCCTATTTCCTTTGGAACGACGATCCCCGAAATTTCCGGGTATCGAAGTTCAAAATCCCCGGAATTCCGGGGTTTCCCCGGAGCACAAACACCCCTGCCGTACTTGCCTCAGAAAACTCCCTTCCCTGTTATGCTTTACCCCCTTAGGGTCAGGAGATTTCGTCCAGCTGTAGTTATAATCACTATTGGCGCTAGTGAGTTATGTGAACCCTGCTTTTGCCGTAGTGGGACAGATGCGTACACTCGTTGCGTACCAGTCGTAAAACTGTCAATCAACGGTCTTGTTTCCAAGGCGGTTTTGTTACTGTTAAAGGATCAATTCTAGAAGAGGTTGCAACATTTTAAACGTTATCTTAAAAGTGTCAGATTTGGTGAAAGTTAGCATGGTGTTTAACTCAATTTGGAATACTTAATGACTTATTGTTTAATACTGTATAGTGCATTTTAAAATTCATTAAACAAAGTTTCCACTTTGTTTCCGATGAAACATGAATTGCTTTTAGAGGAATTTAGTCAAAAATGTATGATAAAAATCTATGAATTTCTTCTCATATAAATACTGCATCCCCTTCGAAAAAATAATTTAGATTTTAGAAAATACTTTACTTTACATAAATTCCACGATTTGCATTAAACGAAAGAGTTTCGTTTTCATTAGTTTTGATTTTGTTTCTTTTTGATTCATTTGTTTAATTCAATGAGTTCGGACACTGAAATGTATGTTATTTAAATATAAGCTGTTTATTAAGTTGGAAGTATAAATAAATGAGGTCAATATTATTGAAATGATTTGTAAGAAGGAATTAAATACAAAAGCTATTCTTGATATGCCGTAAGTTGTAAAAAAAGCTTTCATCCACGGATTTTAATTTCCCATTTCATATAAGTTTTTAAGAAACCCGCTTCGCAGTGGAAGTACAATTACAAATTTAAAATTTTCTGTTTGTCAATTAAAATTTAAAAAATTATTAAAGAAAATTTACCGAAATAAATTTTAAGATTTTAATTTACACATGAGAGTAAGAATTTTTTTCCAGCATTTCCCAATTTTTCAGACTATTTTTTCTGTTCTCCCAGATTTATTCGATTTCTTTTTTAATTTTTAATTTGAGGAGTACATTTCTTTGTTAAATTTTTTTACTAATCACTTTCTTTTGAGATTTGTCATATTTAAGTACTTCTTTATCTAACTAGAATATTATGTTTACTTACTAAATACATATGCATTTAGCGATTAATAGTTATTATAAGTATTCTTCATATGCTTCCTAAACATTCTACTTTTACAGCATGAATGGAAAATCAATAAAATACAAGGTTTCCAATGAAATGACATGAAAGACAAAAGAAATCTCACTTAGAATATTTTAAAATAATATTCAGTACAGTGCAATGCTATGAAAATGAAATAAATAGTGAAAGGATAAATTTTTAAAAAAGTAGTAATAAAGGGCTTTCTAACATATTGTTACACAATTTTCCATTGTAATGTTCCATTAAAATATCTCGAATTTTAATTCATAAAATAGCATAAAAACTGTTTTAGGAACTTAATAAATTTCTAGATAACACGCACGCACACACACACAGAGCGAGAGAGAGAGAAAAATGAATTTCTAACACAGGAGCTTATGCTTTAAATTTTACAGGTATCTTCAAATTTTTCGCTTAAAAATATTCAAAAATTCAAGTGTAGAATATTCTGACTTTAATCTAAAAATTTTACTTCACAAAATTAGACTTTCTTCCAAAAATAAAAGTGAATAGTATATATATGCGTCTCTATCTGCCTATTTAAAACATAGACATTTGAAAGTAGAGATAATAAATTTAATACAAAGATATTTATGAGAAAGTGCAATTAATATTTGGAGAAGTGCATTTCAGTGACACATTTTTAGAATTGAATTTTGTTATTTTAGATTTTTTTTTATTCATAGATTTTTATTTAAGAACTATGTTAAGTATAGTTTGACACTGAAGGAATAATGCTGATAATTGATATGATTTGCAAGCGTTCTTAATATATTTAGTCGCATATTTTATGCTTTCCACCTTTGGCCATCCTGTTTGTCAGCTATGATTAATGATTGATGAAAATTTCAATTGTCCCCACCCCAGAGCGTTCTTAAACTTAAAATTTTGTTATACATATTAAGTATGAAAAAAATAATACGGTAAAAAATTTGATATCATTAAATTTTTTTAATTTTAAAATGTTGTAAAAATTATTTTTATTGTAAAATTTTAGAAAGGTATCATGGAAAAAAGTCAATGTTTCTGTTAATTTTTTGTTAGTTAAAATTTCAAAACAAAAAAAAAATCTTTTTTCTGATCTTATTTGTACAGAGCCATTACATGCACACAAATACAAAAGTTTTTTCTTTGTGTTTAAGCCTCAAAATTTAGTTAAAAGGCCAATACTTTTCCTCGCCAAAACTCTTGCCAACAAATAACATAAGTTTTAACAAACCTAGACTAATTACTCTCTTCCCCCTTTTTTCAAAGAGCTACGCATGATTTATTATACTTTTACGACCTGTACGCAAAGAAGTTGTACGCATCTGTCATACAACCGCTTTTGCGACATTTTTTTAAGTAACACTCCTAAGAGATCTCGAATGAGTTTGCATAATTTCATTTATTAGTAGTAGTCGATTGAAAATATTATTTTCCCCCGTTGCTTAATTTTAAATCATTATTTCTTTAACTTAATAACATTTTATAATTTTGCAACAATATGCGTTTATAATTTTATTCGAATGGTAAATTTTTGAATCAAGAATTACTTGAAATTTCATTTCTGATGGAAGGGTTTAGTGAAGATTATTGGCATTCTAGATAAATTGTTACATCTTTGATCCCAATTTGTCACAGTCCAGGAAAAATAAATTGAACCTCTGGATTGGTGGGGGTGGGGGGAGTTCGCCCTGTCATTATATTTTACATTGAAAAGTGACAAAACACTGTTTTGTCTTCAAGCCTGCTTCCTCCTCTATGATTGGAACCTCCGGCATATATACTTCCCAGTCATTAACGTACAGTTTCATTATTTTTCATGATTTATAAAAATGGCTACTTTTATTATCTATAATTAAACATCCATTAAAATTTATAATTCTAATTTTAAAGTATTGGAAGAGGCTCTCAAAATCTATCAAAAATAATAATTAGTAGCTTCTTAGGCATTCCAAAATCAGAAGAGAAATAATAAAATCTTTATTCCTTCATTTTAATTCATTGAAAAGTTACTAGACATTTAAAATTTTCCAGAAATATTTGTACTGAAACAAAATAAAGTGACTACGTAAAAAAGGCAGGAATTCTAGATTTAATTTGAAGCATTTCTGAAAGATAATCTAAATAATGTGCTTGCAAAAATATTTGTAATTAAAGTTTTTTTTATAACTATTTCTTAATATAATTTTACAGCAATGAAATCTTCTGAGTAATTTATTTAATCACAAAAATGATTGAAAAATTGACAATTTTTTTAATGTGCTAAATAACTGTACTGCTGTTATCCTATTTACAGGTTAATTAATATCATAAAATTTAATTCATTACTATCTCATGTGGAAATTAGTAAACAAATGTTTCAGAAGAAGAAAAAAAATTACGATAAAAAGCTATTTCTAGGGGACAGACGCAGTAAAACCGCAAAAAAGCAACCTGGTTAAAACGGAGGGGACAGATGACCAATTAACACTACGGGAGCTCGAAATTGAAGTGCTAAAAATGGGGGAAAGCATCTGTTATCTTTCTTCACTGAATGCCGGCATTCAAAGGAACTTTTCCGAGTTTGGGTTCCCGCAACCTAAAGGTTAAACATTTGAAATATTATTAGCTTTTAGTAGATTTCTATCTATTAAATTTTAATTTAAAACATATAAATTACTATAGTTTATAACTAAAAACTATTCAACTGAATATTATAAAAATTTACATAGTATTTCATTACTTCAAATAGTTTTCTGATATGAGCAAATAATTTAAACCATCATACATGAGACATTAACTTTTATTATTTACATTAAGATGACACTTCTACTTTTTCTGGAAGAATGACGAAATAGTTTTCATTCCTTTTTTGTCAACTTTCATCAGCTGTTTCTGAGCTGCTGACATTTTAGTTTTCTAAAAGAAAAATATTATTTAAGTATATAATATTCTTTAATATAGATTTATATCTGAAATTGCAGTGCCATTTTCAGTTGTAAACCAACTATTATTCTCATAGTAGTAATTTATTAACTAAAAGCAAATTATTTTAAGTTATGTGATAATGTTCATAAATCTATATTTGACATAATTTTAAAAAATCAAGTTATTGTAAAATATAAGTTTTCTTAAATTTGATACTTCTATTAATAAATACCAAAACTTAATAGTATCTGCTATATTAAGTTATTAGTAACTACACTAACAAAATCTAATCTATCGATAATCAAATCGTTGTCATTATCTATATTAATAAAAATGGATCGCGAAATGCATTGTTAAGTGCAAAACTGGAGAACGGCTCGATCGATTCGGCTAATTTTTTAAAAATATTTTCGTTAAGACAAGAGGATGGTTTTTATGGAGAGAAAAAATGAAAAAACTGCTAGGAAAATAGTGAAAACGACACTTCTCTTACTTTCCAGCCAAAAATCTTCATTTCCTTCCCCCCCACACCAACTGAGTAAGATAGCAGGAAGTAATAAATTATGATTTGTTTAGAAAGAAATACATGAAGTCAGTTGTTTTCAATTACATATAACCGGATGTTTAAAAAAGAAAGAAAATAATTGCTTTTATTATTAGTCTGTATGGATATTTAATCTATGCCTGCTCAAAATAAACACTGGGCAGGGAAGAATAACAAAGGGAGGGTTTGTAGAAAGAAAAGAAGTGTGTGTGTCACCATTATTTCCTCTGTGAGCGACATTTTCCAAGCTGTTTTTATACTTTTGCATATCTTGAAAACCAATTGTGTCTTTATTTGTTTAGCGTGTTTAAATTTATGAAAATTTGAATCTCATTATTCTTTAAAAACGTAGAATTTTAGACCTTTCCCTCCACCATTTAAGTAAAATATCAATTCCGGGACAACCATTGCACGGATATAAAAAGAAGGATGAGTAGTACAATGAACAGAACATCTGAAGAAAATAATACTATAAATAAATTATATGATTATCAAAATTTGTTTGGTTTAAAAATATTTTGGTGAAAAACCTGTTATGAGACACAGCTACATAAAATATTATATGAAAATTTCAGCGAGCATTAATACTGGCGAACCGACTGGTCGCCAAAGGCTGCTGGTTAATGAATTAAATGTTAATATGAGTAAGTGTTAAATTATAAAAATTAGGTATTTCAATGTATTAAAATATAATATTACCTGTTTTTCTTGTACTGAACTCATGGAATACTTTTTGCTGTAATCATCAGTTGGGGATGTGCATGTATTCTGTTTCTTAAAATAATATATTAAATATATATATATTTATTTATATTTTCATTTAAACAAACTAGTATATGTAACCTAAAACTGACACAAAAAATTCTTTTAATAACAAGATATACTGCTAACGAGTTATAAGTTAAAAGTAATACAGAAATAAGCATCATTTAACAACAACAAAAAATTTTAATAAATTCAGTCAAGTAAACTCTGTATCACATTTAACATTTACTAGTATTGACACACTATTATGTTCTGAGATATTTTTAGAAATTTAATTATAAACATTGACTTAAAATGTTTTAAAGAAATATATAAACATTATGGCTTAATATTCTATTGATTCTTAATAATATGCTCCTGCTATTCTAATAAAACAATTTTAAGGAAATTAATTTGTCAAAATAATGGAATGTAATCTATAAAAAGGAGAAAAATAATAGCTCAAGCATATAGAATATAAACTTAAAATGGAAGCATTTCCTTGTTAATCATTTGAGTAGCCCTTTTTAGTATTGTGGAACTGTTTTATTGAAAAAATAGGATAAGGAAATAAGATTATACTCAAATTTAAAGACAAAGAAAAAAAATTATCCTACAACAATGGTTTCAAGATCCATTTAACCATCCATTAAAAAAAAGGTGAATTATTGGTTTGTCCAAGTATTCTCAATCAACACATGCTCACAAAATTTTTCATTCACAAACTGTTATATAATAAAAAAAAGACTTTACTTTTGAGGCACCTTGAGCATCATTTTCTGATTTTGGTTTATCTTCCTTTATCTGTAATCTATGAATAAGAAAAGGAAACATTTTGATTTAATGCAATATAAACACATATTATCTAAAATTCATTGTTTGATTATAAACTTAAAACTTATGAACATTTCATAGTTATTAATAACACTATATAATTGAAATTAGTAAAATAAAATAAATCATTGGAGATATAATTCTTTCCGTTAAATTTATATGAAAATCCAAGCATGGCTATTTATATCTTAAGTGTAAAATCTAATGGGCATATTAATGAAACTCATGAAATACATCATTAATTAAATTCACAATTAAATACATCACTTTATTTTATAGAAAATCTTGTAAAGACTCATAAATCTTATATGATCATATTTGGCTAGGCAGACTAAGATCGACTGATGCCTTCCTCTGAATACTGTTCCACCGCATTCTACTT
>JAOUZG010009418.1:4086819-4100323 GCA_026289955.1 Argiope argentata
ACACATGAAATATTTCAAAAACATACAAATAAGAATAATTTGGTTTGGAATACATATGGAAATCAATATTGAGCTATTTCAAATGTATTAGAACAAATTTTTTTCATAACATATCAAAATAACTTATAATTTACTTTTCTATATAACACAGATGTCACATTTAGAAATTTCACCAATTATTTTATAGATTTAAAGTTCTTGATGTAGTTTGCATAGAATATCATGAAAAATATTTAGGTTAAAATTGATGGAACTAAAATTAAACAAGGAAAATTCCAAATTCAACAAAAAATAAGTTTCATACCCTAAGGTTTTTAATAATTCTTTGGAAAGTTCTTCTGATAAATAATCCGATATTAAATGGTATGCATAGCTCTGCAGCATTTCTAGAAAGGAAATCACAAATACATTTAAAAATATAAATATAAATGACAATCTGTTTGATTTTATTTAATTATCAAAAGGTATCCAAATTGCTTCATGTTTCAATCTCTAATTAAAATTTAACTAATGTAAGCTCTTAATGATTTAAATTTTAGTCATATCTCTAACTTCTTTCACATCAAAAGAAGTTGAATTCGTTTGAAAATTTTATTTAATCTTATAAAGAAACCTTTATAACAAAATTGTCAAAAAACTATGACATATTTCATTGTTGTTAAAAAGCTAAGTTACAAATGAAGAAGGGGAAGATGGAATACAGAATTTCAGTTCAAATAATAATAATTTTTAAAAATTCAAATTATTTCATTAGAAATTAGAAACAGGCAAGAAATACTAACCAGGGTTCTCTTTGTCATCATTTGTTTGTAAGCATGATGCTTTAGAACCATCATTTATGCTTATCTTTTTTTGTTTTAAAGAAGAAGATAAATATTCCACTTTTTTTTGCAGCCAATGTAAAGTTTTTATGTTATTGTAGCATAAAACTCTATATCCTGCAGCTTCTGAAATGAGTAAAATATTCTCAGTCATTTTTTAAAAAGAAAATATTAATAAACAAAAGATTTTAGATTAACCAAAATTATTCATAAAAAATGCATTTATATCATTTAAAACATTATAAATATTATTACGAAAATGCTCACAAGAATGATACAAAGATGCAGACTTTATGGCCTACGGAATGTGTATTAAATATACAAAACACAAGAAACGAATACACCCTGAATTAACACTATTTAATCTGCTAATTACAGGGAACAGCAAAACTCCAGAACGCACGCTAAAAAAAACACGCTCTCTCAAGCTAAGTCAACTATCGTAACTCGTTCTCCGAACAAACTCATGCGCTCCTACTTTGCCGCGCCTTATATAGCGTCCCTCTAAAGTGGACGGGGCATACGCTGAAACTGCGTGCACGAGTGGAAATTTCTTCAACGCTCCCTAGGAACAAACCTTTATTTTTTAGCTTCCACTGTTCATTTCAGAGTATAATAAAAAACCATTAGCGATCACATTATGTCAACGACACGTCTATATCGTCAAGTTAGTCAAATATTGCGATCTTCCGTTGGAAATCAATCCCCTTAGAAAGGTCTTTTCCCGCTGACGCGTGATTCCATTACAATTAATTTTATATAATTAAACTATTTACAAATATTTGCATCTAATTTACACAAAAATAGGTGTCCCCCCCTTTAAAGACTGCACGTACCGGGCAGTGCACTTCTCAAGAGAAGAGGAAATTAATTATCACCGTAATAAGGCCTCAAATGCTCGTAGTGTAAAACCGTGGGTTTACTTGACGGAGTTCGTTGAATCCTGATTGCGACGTCGTTTATGTTTTACCACAGAGTACGGTCCTTCCCAGCAATTTGAAGCTTTAAGGAGAGACTTTTCCGTCGTTTAGGATTCCAAAGCCAGTCTTAGTCGCCCTCAGTGAAAATCCGACGTGTTCCCTTGGAGTCGTATCGAATTTTCATGCGCTCCGTTGCAATGTTGATTTTGTCTCGGCAAACTGATAAACGTTCTCTATCCGACTTGTAAGTCTTCCAGATACTGCTCAGGTGAAGAAGGCTTATCCGGTGGTCGTTCGAAGAGCAGTTCGCTCGGCGGTTGCAACTCTCGTCCAAGGACGATCTACGACGTAGTGTAACAGGTACTCTCATGAGTCGCGCTCCGGAATGCAAGAAGTGACAAAAGCAACTTCTGATCCCAATCTTGTTGGTTTCGGGATACAAATAGGGCCAGGCGACTCAGGATGGTTCAGTTAAATCGCACCATCATGCCATCTGATTGTGGATGTAAAGGCGTTGCCCTGGTTTTTTCCATGCCTAGCAGCTTACTAAATCCTGTGAAGATTGCAGAATTGAAATTTGTCCCTTGATCGGAATGGGTGAGAAGGGGGACTCCGAACCGAGAAATCCAGTTCTGTAACAAGACTTCTGTTACGGTAGTACCTTCTTGATCAGGAATCGGATACGCTTTCGGCCATTTTCTGAAGTAATATATGACAATGAGGATGTACTTGTTGATGTCTCTTGTGCGACCCTAACACAGCTATAATGATTCTCTAAAACGCTGCTCCCACATTGTACTTCTGAAGCTCCTCGCGAGTACAAGTCGGGTCTCTTGCAGGAGCCCCATGCATCACAGGATTTGAACCACTTCTCTACGTCGGACTTCGATTTGACCCAGAAGAGTTATTTTCAAGCTTTATTGAGAGTCTTCATGCTCACTTGTTGTCTGCCAATAAGCTCTTCTAAGACACTGGAGATTCGGGAATGTAGCAACACCATTTACCATCTCAAATTTTTCCCGTAGTCGGATTCCTATTTCTAGAAAAGTACTCCGCTCCTGAGATATAGGGAATCCCACATGACCCAATATTTTTTTACTTCAGAACAGTAATATGCCATATCTCGCCATGGTGGTATCCCAATGGAAGCCTCTACGAGGTCTATAATAGGTTTCAAATATTTGTCTCCGATTTAACTTTTGCATCACTCCAAAAATCTTCGTCTGATGTTGAAGGGATTAAAGTTACTAGTCGGATAGCAGGTACAATAAATCCGAAATTATCTTTACCCTTAGTACAATGCTGGCGATTCAAAGGACAAAGTCTTTTAGAAAAAATATCCCCACTGCCATGTGATGTTCTTTTTAGGTGTTGGATGTCCATGTCATACACCTGTAGTCACTGTATCTGGTAAGCATTTTGAGGGGTATCCCGTATACATTGCAACCTCCACCCCGCGAGGTGATCGCACACTAGTTTTAACGATGGTTATGCTGTAGAGGTCCCATCTTGTTTAGGACAGTTCCACTTGAAGTGTCTTTTTCTTGCACGTCCAACAGCGGATTTTCGATTCCTAAGAATTCTGCCCATCCGGATAACGGGACCTCAAGCGCTTCTTGAGTTCTCGAATTATTCTCCTTCTGTAGTGTCCTGGATAGCAACAGTATGGACAGGCGAACAATCCGTCCCAAAGGCTAAGTGGGCTGCCACGACCTTCAGGGGAAACACCAAAATACTATTAGGTCGTTTGGGGTCTGGATCTCGAATTGCGTCCATGAAGTACTCCAGAGCTAATGTATTTTGGACATCGTCTGGGCAGTTTTCTCGATCTCGGACGCCAGCTACTGTAACAACTCCCCCCGATCTCTGTCTCCTCGACTTAGGCTGTGTTTTAGTATTATCTTTTAGATGTTGGTTGCCAAACTTGAGTTCTAGGGTGATCGTCAGGGTAGTCAAATCTGTCCGCTTATCTTCAGGTATCGTCAGCAGGACATCGGTTGCTTCTCCGCGAAGAGATGCCGCAAAATTGTGTGCTTTCGCGACATCGCTCCATCCGTTTGTCACCGCATGTCGAATTGTGTGTTGGTCATGTTCCAGATGCTCTTACCATCAAAAATGGAAGTCTTGACCTTCAATCCTGAAGTGGTTGCATGAACGGCAGATATGGTCCTCAAGGTCCGTGGGACAGTCAAAAACATTTGTCGCTCCTTCCTCCTTCGGCACTTCTTTCGTTTCAAGCCATTGAATTCTCTCCTCAAATTCCCGAACAGTGACAGAAGTTAACTCTCTCACATCTTGAACAGATTTCTCTACTTTCTCAACCCTAAACGACATATTTCTTATCTCAGTCACAGCGGCAGCCACTTTGGCAAAGGGGACATCTGTCAACTCCTTGGCTTTCTTCATTTCTTCTTGCCCTTCCTTCAAGTCTTTACTCAGTCCCTAGCTTCCTCTTCATAAAAGCGAAATGTTGTTCGAACATGTCATTTTCTGATTCAGCCATCACTATAGTTTTCATTATTCAATCCCACTTCTGACACCAGTTGTCTCAAAAAGACTTTATTGTCTGCAAAATTATTAAATATACACAACACAAGCTACAAATACATCCAGAATCAACACTATTTAATCTGCTAGTTACGGGAACAGCAAAGCTCTAGAACGCACGTCAAAAATAAAAGATGCTCTCTCAAGCTAAGCCAACTACCGTAGCTTATTCTCCGAACACTCACTCGCTCCTTCTTTGTCACGCCTTATATAGAATCCCTCTAAAGTGAGCAGGATATACGCTGAAACAGCGTAGACTATCCAGGCGAGTGTGGAGATTTCTCCAAAATTTCGTTGGAAATCCCCTTAGAACGGTTTTTTCTCGCTGACGTCCGATCCCATTACAACTAAGTTTATACAATAAAACTATTTACAAATATTAACATAAAAATTTAAATCTAATTTAAGTAAAATTCATAACAATATATTTACAATAATTCTTATCTTTTTCCCCAGTCTTCTTTTTTACAATAAATTTTAGAATTTGAAACCTCAATTTAATCTATTTTTACAACTCCATAAATATGTAAACAAAAGATAAAATCAAATAATTTTTTAAGACAACAAATAATTTTCTAATAAATAAATTTTTAATAAAAGATGAATAACACTTTTCATAAGAGAAGGGAAGAATGTAAGAATTAGAGATTTGGTTTTAATAATTGAATTTATAACAAGTTTTACCCTTATTGCAGACAAATGAAAAATCATATGCATAATATTTATGTTTAAAAAAGTAGATTGAAATACCTTTGGAATCAAATATATTCATAAGTTCCTCTGAACTGCAACATTTTGACAAAAAATGTGTATCTGGAAAATCTGCATCTATAAGGAGATCTTCCAGGGGACAAAATTTACCATCCTATAAAGATGGAAAAAAAAATTACTCATACAGATGTAATTACAATACAACAATTAATTCATCAAAATATGCAATTTGTTTATTTTCCTTCAAATAAGTAAAATCTTTTGATGTACAAATGTTATAGATATTTTTTTAATATAATTTATTTTCTACTGGCCTAATTTTAATATCATATAATAAAGATTTGTGGCGCTATCAAAATCGTTCGTCTCTCCTCCGACTCACTGGTGAGGGAGTACTGTGGTGCTAGCCTTATAAGCCAGATAATATCTACGACACCGAAGTCAACTTTTGTATTACGGTCATGTTACTCGGCTACTGGCTCTAGCGTCACAAGTTCGTATCGCGACCTTCAATCGGCACATTGGTGACCTTGGTAACGCAACCGCTTGCAACAGTCGTGGTGCCATCTACACGCAGCAAAAACAAACAAAGTAGTCAAAATCCACTCGACACAAGCAAACAAAGCTGCCAACCCCACTTTAAGCAAGCAAGCAAAAGGTCGCCAGACACACTTGATGCAATCAAGTAAGCAAAAAAAAAGCAAAGCTGCCAGACTCACTTGACACAAGCAAACAGCAACTCGCCATAACGCTTTGCGCCATAAAATTCGTTCGTCCCTCCGCCATCTCACTGGTGGGGCAGTACTGTGGCGCTGGCTTCATAAGCCAGATAACATCTACGCTATCGAAGTCGACTTTTTCGTATAGTAGTTATGTTACACGGCTACTGGTCCTAGCGTCGCAGGTTCGTACCGCGACCTTCAATCGGTACAGATTTTAATAAAATCCCTAATTTAAATTAACTTCCAAACAAAAATTTGTCTTTTAAAACGTGTGATAAAGAGAACTGATTAAATGTTTTAGTCTGCTGACCATCATAGAAAGATAACAATAAAAATATCCTAGCTTAATATCATTCCTCATATCAATTATACATTGCAAATTAAAATGGATTAACATTTTGATTAAATTCTTAATCCATTTTAATTTTGATAATAAGAGATAAGCAGATGAACCATCAATATATATGTTGGAACACTTGCATCAATTCCATCCTGGATTCCTTGCCCAAATTCTTCTCTTTTCCTAATTTTCTTTCTTTAGATATCCAATAAGCAAGGCTTTATGGCAATGATTTCGATTTATCGCATTCAACGTTGGGGAAATAAAATGCTGTATTTGCCTTTCTCGGGAAACTTAAGCACTTTCTAAGAATGCTTTTCCAAAATTAAGTACTTTTAAGATGCTTAAAAATGGTTTTAAAATGTAAGCATTTTTCATAATGCTATGTACTCTGTCTGTTTACAAGACTAAGATAAGCAAGAAAAGATTATTTCATGTTATGTGAATAGCTCTTAGACTTTTAATAAGGTATTGAATAATTATGATGTATGCAAACATATGGACGAAATTACTTACTTGATTTGCATAAGACAGAATGAAAAATAATGGATCCACAATAGTCAAAATAAAAAGGCGCCCATCTAAAATTTAAAAAAAAAATATGCTTAGTTGTAATTTTACGATATATTTGCAATTCTAAGTAAAACTGTGATTCTACTAAAAAATGTGAATCAGCACTTAATTCTCTCATTTTTCCACAGTGGATAAGCAAAGCAATTAAATGCTATCTTGTTCCAGACAAACACACACACATGTTTATGAAAAACTTTTATAGACTAAAATTCTCCCTTGTATTATTTATAAGGTAAAATTTGAAAGAAGAAACTTCAAAACAATAGTCAGTTGTCTTCTTTTATACACACACATACAATGATATATCAATTTAATTCACATATTAATTTATTTCCTATATTTTTATTTTAAATTACTCCATGTTATTCCAATCCAATATCCCTTATTTATTCCCTGATTCAAATATCCCTTATTTATTTATTTCTAACACAAAGCTCTAAAAAATTGCTTATGCTTTAGTTCTCATGCAGCAATCTAAGAATAATTTCTAACACACATGGTATTTTTTAAAAAAATACTTAAGATTCCTTTTTCTAAATGGGCACATGCTAAATATTTTTCTATAAGAATTTTTTTATTAAAAGTACTAAGGGAAAAATCCCCTGATACTTTCAATATTCTGCCTTTCTTCTCCGTCTTTTTTCTGCCCTCCCATAGAAATATATATTGAAATTAATTCTAAATTTTTATTTTCAATCACTCATTTGCAAAACAATGTGTACATTTTATAAATGTATAAATATATATATATTGAAAACATAATTTGTCCAAAAAAGAAATAACTTTTTGAATAGAATTCAATTTATTTCAGTATAGTAGACATATTTATTACTTGGGGAAGATTGATAATAAAGAGATGTATCTGTTTAAAATGAGATGCAATGGCAAATTGAGAGAAATTTTTTCCCTTTACTCGCTGATAAAAATTTCCATAAAATGTATCAACTCAAAAAATGGAAATCTTAGATATCTTTGAAACCAATGCTCAGTTGTTCATGATTTTTGTCTATACCATGACCAAATGGATACCAATTTTTTAGAATATGTGCTAGAAATAATTAAATTTTTAAAAAAGTGAGATATAGATCAGGAAATAAAAATAAATTTTAAAATGATGTAACATGGGCTAATATAAAATAAAAATTAGGAAATTAATGAGCATTTAAATTCAATTAAGGGATATTCTCAGACACCACATTTATTATTTATGCTGAAATTAAAAGGAGAAAAGTGTATTTCAAACTATCTGATTTGAAAATAAGTTTCTAAACCTATAATTAATAAAGAGAACAATTCCCATAAATAACTATAACAACAATTATTATTATTAACAATTTATTAATTTCCTCATATCATAGACAATGTTTTTTAGGATTAACATCATTTGACCATATCTGAAGAAATGTTCTTATTTTCAAAATATTAATGTATATTTATTGTGATAACAATGAAAAACAGGAATATAAGATTAGCAGTAATATTTGGCAGCACTATTATTCTTTTAGAAATAATAGCATCACTGTTTTTCTTTTTCCTTTTGAATTTCCGATAAAATATTATAACTCTTTAAAATGTATATTGTTGAATGATCAATTTTGCTTTGAATTATACTTTTATAAATAATAACACAAAATAAACTTTTTGGTTTGAATTTTTTATATAAAAATAAAAAGCTGGATTTTAAAAAATACACAGCAGCAAATAAATTTTTTGTAACTGTAACAAATATGAATTTAAAGAAATATTTAGAGACTAGATTTATTCATTTTTATTACATTAAAATCACTTTACCTTGAATTACTGTATTTCCAGCAAACCATGATGAAAATTCATCCATAAAGTGAACAATTTCATATAACTTATTTGAAGAATCTAAAGCACATAAAACTGGAGAACCTATTAAAATTATAACTACATCAAAAATCTATTTATGTTACAATTATTTAACTCTCTGTGAATGTTCAAGAATAAAAGAAATCTCGATTTCAAAGAATAACAATACATACTTTTCTATTCATTTGAATGAATAAAATGTAAGTAGAGAAAAAAATTAATAAAGACTGTAGGATAAAATAATAAAGAAAATTAATACCAGACTTAGGATGCTTTAAGTGAATGACAGAAAACTTTTCTTTCACTTCATTTTCTGAAAATGAAAGAGAATAATGATTTGTATTTCCAACAAGAAAATAATTAAAAAATTCTAAATTATATAAAAATGTATGAAACTAAACAATTACCAGGAACCAGAAACACCCTATGTGCCATATTATCTGCCATACTACTGAAAAAAAAAATCAGTAATGTTATTAATTATCAGAGTTAAAAAGAAAAATTCTTTAATTTTTATATATAAATATGAGCATATGGCTAAACACATAATTACTTATTAAAAATGAATTTAAAAAAGATTCATTTTGTATAAATTCTACAAATTTATGCATTCTAAAAATGATAAATATTTATTCTTGCAATAAACAATCCTATTTAAAGCAATATAAGTGAAGATAAATAAAATTAATTTAGGCAGAGAAGAGATTTAATTGATAGATAACAACATGGAGAAATAGTCAAATATTTCAATCGTACAATAATAAAAAGTTTCCTAGTAACTTATCAAGGTGTAACTTAAAAATATGTAAAAATAATAATTCAACAAACATTATAGTTTGACTCAAATAAAATTATATTTGATAAAAATCATTTGAATTTTTATTGATTTATTAAATTTTTATCCCATTTTGACATTACATTATAAATTTTTTTGTATGTCATAATTTGAAACAGTAATTAGAAGCAAGGATACTCAAACTAATACATCAATTACTCAAACTTCAACATCGCAACACCCCTAAACATGCAACAAGCTTAAATACCCTCAACCAACCACCTTTTCTTTTTTTTTTCTCACTCCAGCATGTGATGCTTCCTCTGTGCATTTTAGAATACAGGAATGTTAATTTTGAGAACTTTTAGTCGCTGCTTTGTGGCAACCAGGAGATTATAGCCTTTGTTGCTCCATATCCCATAATATTTACATTCAAGATCTATTTACATTCAAGCTTAAATACAATGCAACTCATTGTTCCTATCACATCTCAAACTCCTGATCTTAAATTGATCAAATTAAATTAAACCACAAGGTTCCTTGATGATAGAAGAATACAGTATTTTCTATGTTCAAAAAAATAAGCCGATCAGCACTTATAATTTTGTTTGGATCAAGATTATTTAAAAAAAAATTTAACTTTTTACTTACTAACATTTTCTAAACATAAAAATTGATTATCTATAAGTTCAATCACATTCAATAAACAAGTGCATTTCTCCTTATTTCAACCACACACATTTTTTTTTTTTTTGTAATGCACAAGTAATATTAAAACTGGCTTAGTTTTAAAATGCAATAAATTTTTAATTTGTTTACAAATTCTGTAACAGATTGCAGGGTTAAAAAGGAATAAAGAGAAAGTATTGTTATGTGTAATCTCATATTCTTTTCTTAGACAGTATTCACTTTTGTAAATAACATCACTAATAAATATATGTTTGCAAGCTCAGAAGTTTGTTCTTAGTAAAATTAATAATGTGATAAGTAGTTTTAACTTAATTCTTGATTAGTACTATTGTATTAAGTGTTATAAATAGTGTAGTACATACAAGGCTCGCATTCTGAACACAATTTTGGATTTTTACATCTCTGATTTTATTTATTTTTTAAATTACTATTTGTCTGTTATTCATCATATAAAATATGCAACTGTGGTGGTCATGCCATGAAAAAAAAGTAATATAAATAAAATGTTTTTTTCCGACAACTTTTTTTTTCCCCATAAATCCCTTATATTCATATTTAAAAAGCTGTTTGTGACTCATTCTCATATGATCCAATAACATAATTTTACAATGGAATGTGTCTTATCAAAAGATTATTGTAATTTCATTTAATGCAAGTTCAATTCTAATTATATATATATAATGCATTTATTACTGTATATACATCCACATCGCAAAAATATATATTAAATTTTGAATACTTTCTTAGTTTTCCTTTAATTCATGTTAGTAATTTTTTTTAATTTTGTGAAAATAACAAAATTTTGCATATCAGGCAAAAACATGCACAGTTGTAGAGAAATATCATGAATTACATTAACTAATTAAAAATGCCAATAATTTTATTTACTAAAATTATGTAAACTTTTTAATTAATAATTATTCAAAAAAGTAAATTATATAGATATGTTAAAGTATAGTTTCCAATAAAGTATATAACTTTTCACAAGTATATAACTGGACACTAGAAATGGTATATAACTTTTCAGAGTAATAACAAAAAAAAAAGGTCACAATTGCATAGAAAAAAATTTCTTGAAACTAATCAAACTTTGGTAATTAAATATTAAATTTAATTTAGTCATTATATTTATTCATTCAACTTGTATTTATCTTCGTTGCAATGCTTTACTAATCCCATTATTTAAAATTGACGTTATCAAATATTTTATCATTTCCGACAAGTCAAAGAAGGAAAAACCAGATAAAGAATCAAACTGCATTAACATAACATTCGTAAGCAGCCCATCAACAAAACTAGATAGATGCTAAATATCAAGAAAAAAAGTGCAATTTATTCATTAGTGCATTGGGTGCTGATCAATATGTAATGCCCTTTGTTATGGAATAGCTTTCTCAATTTTCGTTTTATGCAAAAAAAGAAAGATAAATAAAAATTTCATTTAAAAGCCTATCTAGAATATACAGACCAAGATATATATTTAATACGACTGTATGCATATTTCAGAAATTATCACTTATCTATGTTTCCCCATGCTTGTCCCATTCCATTGGAGTCATTTCATAACAAAATGTTTCCAACTTTAAAGATATTAAAATATTCGGAAAATCTTATTTTACAACATTATTTATTATCTCCGAAATGCTTTTAAAAAATCTTTATTAATTCTTTAAAAAATAAGTTTTTATCATGTTTGTCAAAGGAAAATATTTCGAATAAATTTAAGATTTCCTAAACCCAAAACTTTCAGCCTATCGTTTTTTGAATGAACATTGCGAGAAAAATCTTTTTAAAACTTAGTAACTTATCAAATTTATATTTAAAAAAAGATAGAATTTGGCTTTCACATTTAGATTTTTATTTCTAAAAGCCAAATAAGTCGATATATATATATATAACTGCAAAAAAAAAAGAAATCTTTTATAAAAAACATATACACTATAAGTTTAAAGCAAAACTAAGCTGAAGAATTACTTTCTTCAGGTAATTGTTACAATATTATACCAACCACACTATCGGTTTTAACTCGTCTCAGTCGATTGTTTTTTTACGTCCTCCCGCCAAGATTCAATGTCACCATTCATAATCATTTAAAAAGAAGATTTATTCTTCATTTCTCGTAAAGAGAAAAATTTCAAAAATTCAGAAAGTTTTTTAAAAAATAATAAATACTGTTTCAAATTGTTTTGGCTTTTTGATAATCGTTACTCATATCTTCTGTTCTCATATTTTTTAACTATTATCTTCTCAACACGAAATTAATAATAATGGCCTCTTCTGCTCTAAAAAAATTAAAGGCAATCGATTTTGCTTGGTCCCAGGTCAATTCTTTCCCTATTATAGATTCCAGACTTTTATAATTGTAAATTCTTTAACTATTATTGATAAGGCTATTTCATTATGAGAAATTGTCATTGATCGAGAGCATTTGGGAAAAGTTCAGACATTCAGTGCAAAAATTTCAAAGCTTTTTCAAATTAAATATTTTCGCACTAGATTATCCTTTCCACATGTTATTATCTGTTTTGGAGAAAAACAGATATTAATTTTAAATTAAATGAATTTCATTTTTGGAGTTTATGCCTTATTAAATAATATAGAAAAACAATTTTTAATCAGTTTTCTTCAAAACATGTCAATTTTTCAATAAGAATTAAGATTTTAATCCTTCTACGGTAAACTTGAAGAATAGTGTAAAAATAAGAGTTATAATGAAAAAAATTTGAAATATTTTAATTCAGTAAAAATCTTATTTTTCTGGAGGTTATACTAAAAGCAAACTTAGTAATCACAACATTTTTGTGAATGCTATGAATAAATACTATTTTTGTGAATGATATGAAGAAATGTAATATAATAATGGCAGAATAAATAATTAAGATTTTAATTCATTAATGGTTATAAAATATTCTAACAATATCATTTTTACGATACTATGAAATCAAATCAGTTCTATTTATTCTTAAAAATGCACACACACGCAAAACGAAACAAAACAAAAAACGGATACAAATATTTTAATAGCATAACAAGACACCTGATATATATATATATATATATATATATATATATATATACTGAAACAATTTTAAAAGAGGTAAATATAATAAATTGCCATTTTCATAATAAATTAGAAAGATACACAATTGTATTAAGAGAGCGCGTATGCTGCTATTCCTAACGACATAGTGGAACTAAGAAGAATAAAAAACAGATATTTGTAATTGAAAAAATGAGAAATCCGACCTGATGACTTTCTCAAGGGTCACCATCAAGCAAGGATTCCAATAAAAAGCGGAATTTTTTTCTGTAAAGAGTTATCCTATTGTCTAAAAAATTAACTCTTTTATGAACCGAAAAATTCCAAATTTTAAAATAGAAGAGAGGCATCAATTTTTAGCACAAAAAACAATTAGAAAAAATAATACAATAAAAAAAGACAATTAGAAAAAAAACAACTCACAAATACAATTCAAGATTGAAGAAAAAACATATATCACAAAAAACTAAACACAATAAAAAAAACCATATTAGCAAAAGAACAAGTAAGAAAATAAGAAGTCTGAACATAC